>CAUYRH010060374.1:0-23002 GCA_963574655.1 Perodicticus potto
CGCCAAACAACAATGACGGCTGCAACCAAAAAATGGCCGGGCATTGTGGCGGGCGCCTGTAGTCCCAGCTACTTGGGAGGCAGAGGCAGGAGACTCGCTTGAGCCCAGGAATTGGAGGTTGCTGTGAGCTGTGATGCCACAACACTCTACCCAGGGTGATAGCTTGAGGCTCTGTCTCGAAAAAAAAAAAAAAAATTAAGTTTAAAAATAAAGAAATAAATAAAGCTCGGTGAAGGACATACAGGAACAACATCAACAACAAAATTAAAAAAATTAAACGGAGACTGCACTGACAGTGTGGAGTGTCCTGTTTTGCAGCCTGCCAGCCTGCCTGTGCACTGTGGCCATTTCCCCTCATGGCCAGATCTGTTCTCCTGCACCTCTTTTCAAACTCCCTTGGAAACCTCCTTCTTCAGTGATGGTTCCCTGGTGGGCCTAGGAGCACAGTGGGAAGCTCCCCGGAATCTCATCTTTACATTTAAGGGGAAGGGACCAATCTGATCCTTCACTCAGAGGTGATCTGGCTGTGGGGTTCGACTCATACTCACACTAGTGCATAGCTGACAAATGGCTCCTCACACACCCAAGTTTCACCTGGCCCAGAGCTTGGGCTGTACCCCACATGCTCTTTTTTGTGTGTGCGTCCCGACCTGGCGAGAACCCACCATGCGAAGGGGGCTGCAGAGTGAGCCAAGGCAGAAGCTCTTCAGTACCCAGTAGGGGTTAAGGAGAGTTCTAACCAGGAAAAAGGCCTGGTTCTGTATCCCATTCTGTCGACCCCAGGTTAGGAACTTCCGAGTACAGGGACTTGTGGTGATCTACAGGCTCACCCCTGTCTGGCAGGTATGTTTGCAAAGGCCCCAGGAGGGTTCTGACCTCAGCCCTTCCCCGTTATGAAGGGCAGGACCTCTCCCACGGACAGTGGTGTCAGGCCTGGGAAATGGATGGATGGATACATGCATGGAGCTGGAGAACTGGGACCAAGATCTGAGCTTCTCCAGTGAAGATATTGATCAAATCCAGCATATGGGCCAGCCTCTACCTCTAATGAGCTCTCCTTCATCTAACCCCATGGTAAGAAAGGGACCACTGGGATAAGTGAGTCGCCATTTTACCAAGCTTGTGAAAGGTTATACAGCCAGCGAGCCTCTCCCTCTCCTGCTGCTGGGATAGCTCACCCTTGGAGCCAGGAGGTCCATGCCCTGGGCCAGGAAGCTACACTGCCTCTGCGGAGGAGGGATGGGTTTGCTGGAGGACACTTGTACACTTTGCAAGGATGGGCTGGGACCTTTGGCCCTGGGCTGCTTCGGGGAGCAAGAATGCTTCTGGCTTCCAGCCTTGTTTCCCTCCCCTAAAGGTGGGCAGCCCTCCACCCACTGCAGCCAACCCCTTGCAGTCTGTACAGGGCACCATGAAGAACTGAGGCTGAGCTCCCCTGGGCTGGCTCCATGTCATCTGCAGGGTCTAATGGGGCCAGAGAGACAGAAGCCATCTGGGGGCAATCCACACCAGTCTGAAGCTTACCCCGGCCTGGGGCAGGAAAATGGGAAACGTGCACCTGGCGGGGGGGCTGTTATATCTTATTTCATTTATCTTTTGAATAAAACTACATAGGTACATGTAGTTTTGACAAATTTCAAAAGGTACAAATAGATATGCAGTGAGAATGAAATTTCCTTTCTACCCATCTCCCTTCCCCTACCCTTTCCCTGAGGCAGCCATTTATCCCTTGTCTGAATATCTTACATCTTTTAAGAGCCAGTCTTTGTATTTATTTATTTGTTTTTGAGACAGAGCCTCAAGCTGTCACCCTGGATAGAGTGCTGTGGCATTACAGCTCACAGCGACCTCCAATTCCTGGGCTCAAGCGAATCTCCTGCCTCCGCCTCCCAAGTAGCTGGGACTACAGGCGCCCGCCACAACGCCTGGTCATTTTTTGGTTGTAGCTGTCATTGTTGTTTGGCAGGCCCAGGCTGGATTCGAACCTGCCAGCTCAGGTGTACGTGGCTGGCGCCTTAGCCCGTTGAGCCACAGGCGCCGAGCCTAGTCTGTGTATTTAAAGCAAATATCTATTTAATCTTTTTTTCCTGGCCCATAGAAACTTATTGCTCTGCACTTTGTTTTTGCTAACTCACAACATATCTTGGAGATCAGTATACAGAGATGGCTATCCATCATCTGTTTTTTTTTTTTTTCTTTTTCTTTTTAGACAAGGTCTCGCTCTTGTCACCCAGGCTGAAATGCAGTGGTGTCATCATAGCTCACTGCAACCTTGAACTCTCGGGCTCCAGCAATTCTCCTGAGCAGGACCTCCTGAGTAACTGGGACTACAGGCATGAGCCACCATGCCTGGTTAATTTTTTTTTCTCTTCATTTCTTTGTAGACAGGGGTCTCTTTGTTGCTCAGGTTGGTCTCGAACTCCTGGATTCAAGTAAGCCTCCTGCCTTGGCCTCCCAAAGTGATAGGATGACAGGTGTGAGCCACTGCACCTGACCCCTCTGTTTTAATGATGCCATACTATTTCATTGTGTGCATGAACCATAATTTGATTAACTAGTCCTCTTTTGACCATTATATAGGTTGTTTCTGACACTTGTCGTAGTAATGCTGCCGTGAATGGTCTTCTTGCGCAGTCACCGTCTCACAAATATGCAGGGATACTTGGAGCTAATTCCCAGCTGTGGAAATGCTGGCTCCAAGAGGCCGTGTGTGTGGATTGTGATAGCGACCCCAGGGTACCTCTGTAGGCTGGTGTGTGTCGTTCACTGTGGCCTCACCGACACGTAGTATTATACAACTTGTTGATCTTTTCCTTCTGGAAGGAGAATGCCAACATATCACTGTATTTGCATTTCCCTTGTTTTACTGAAGGTGAAAACCTGCTCATACAGTTAAGAGCCGTTTTGTCGGTTGCTCCCTGTGTCCTTTGCCCTGTTTTCCTTTGGGTGGTTAGACTTCTTATATGAGTTTGTTGGGTGATCATCACATGGCAGGAGTATGTCTATGATTAAAATGCCTTTCAGAGACACAGCCTGACAGCTGTGAGGCCCAGGTCTCTGCTCCCACCTCCTTCTCTGCCAGAGGCCCTGCTGCCTAGGTCAGCCCTGCTAGCTGTAACCAGCTGCCTGGAGAAGCCCTGAGGGAGGCCCTGGAACTGCCCGCTAGGAGGGAGAAAGGTCAAACTTCCTCCACCAGCCTGTTCCAGGCTGCTGCGGGGTGAGACCACTCAGGCTCATCACCCTGCATAACTCTAGAAAGTGCCATTTACATGGACTGTAGTGTGAATGTTCTCCCTCTCCTCCCAGAGCTAGGTGGCATGGTAGGGGCCCAAATGGAACAGCCATGGGCAGCTGGAACTGGATTCTGCTTTCTTGTGATAAGGCAGGCCCCTTCTGAGTACCGAGGGCTGGGGAGGGCCAGTCTACCACTGTTAGACTGACATCTAACACGAGCAGGA
Organism: Perodicticus potto; assembly: GCA_963574655.1. Taxonomy (NCBI): domain Eukaryota; kingdom Metazoa; phylum Chordata; class Mammalia; order Primates; family Lorisidae; genus Perodicticus; species Perodicticus potto. The sequence continues at coordinate 3,459 of CAUYRH010060374.1, forward strand.
TGCCCACAGGGAGTGTCTCTGTTGGCATGGGCTTGTCTTCCCATGAGATGATCTTCCCAGTGTAGCCAGTTCACCTGGACAGGGAATGCCCAGGGTCCCTTTGCCTGGGGCAGAGGAAATGCCCCTGCAGGGAAGCTTTACAGAGAACCTGGAGAATTGAGGACAAGAAGAAAGGGGGTCTGAGTAGATTTGGTGGCTGCTCTTGGCTTTGGGTGAGGCCCAGAGTCCCAGAGAGCCTGGAGGTAGGGGCAGCTTGTCCAATCCTTGGGTTCAGAATGTCCCTTGGCAGAAGCCCAGTGGTGCCTTGGCCTATTCCCAGGTGTGCTGGGGAGCAGTGGGCAGGGACGGTGGTACCATCTTGTTAGAAACCAAGCTCCAGAAACCAGGTCCCCAACTGCCAGGCAGATGTTCTCAGAGCAGGCATGACCAAGGCGGCAAGGAGTCTAGGGGCCTGTGGGGAACTCAGGCCCTTTTCTGCATCTCCAAATAGCCCACTTACAGAGAGGTGGCTCATGGCATCTGCTTGAGCAAGGCAGGGCCTTGGATGCTGGATGAAGGAGACATTGCCCCTTCCCTCAGAGACTAGGGTTTGGTGATGCCCAGAGCCCTGGCTGGGATGGCTCCTGGAAGCTGCCCCAAATCCCACAGCTGGGGCTGCTCACTCAAGCCATAGGTCTGGGCCCTGGCTGGGGGCAAAGGCAATGAATGTTTCAGATGCCTTGACACCTGACACGGAGGGTGAGGGCACTCCAGGACTCCTCTGAGGAGCATGGAGAAGTATAGCCCTTCCCTCCTCCAGAATCCCCTGCCCCAAACAGCAGAGGCAAGGCCTGCAGAGGAACTGGGGAGGAGCCCTGGGAGGGAACCAGAGTGGAGTCAGGGGCTGCCCTCCCCCTCCAGGCCTTGGGAAGGAAGCATGACCTCACTCGCTGCAGCCTCAGTGAGACGTCCATGGTGCACCGGGTGGAGCCTGACTCAGTGGCCGGCACCTGTGGCTTATCTGGCTCAAGAGAGGTCGGTTCTCAGATTCTGAGGCCAAAGGCAAAAGAGTAAAGCCAACGTGGCTCTTCCCAAGAAATTTTGGTGGCTCTGGCTTGTCTCCCAGCCTCTCTGAGATGCTAGGTGAGCACCATCCAATAGCACTTTCTGTGGGGATGGAAATTCTCTGCGCAGGCGGCATCTGTGGCTCAAAGAGTAGGGTACCAGCCCCATATACCGGAGGTGGCAGGTTCAAACCCGGCCCCAGCCAAAAACTGCAACAACAACAACAAATAAATAAAAAGGTGAAAAAAAAATTAAAAAAAAAAAAAGAAATTCTCTGCGCTGTCCAATACAGAAGCACCAGCCACATGTGGCTGTTGAGCACTTGACATGGGGATGGTGCGACTGATGAACTGGGCTTTAAATGTATTTGTTTATTTTTGTTTTTAGACAGAGTCTCATTCTGTCACCCGGGCTAGAGTGCAGTGGTGTGATCATAGCTTATGGCAACCTCAAACTCCTGGGCTCAAGTGATCCTCCTGGGTCCTTCCAAAGTAGCTAGGACTATAGGAGTGTGCCACCATGCCAGCTAATTTTCATCTATCTATTTATCTATATGTATATATATATCTGTGTGTGTGTGTATATATATATATATATATATTTTTTTTTTTTGGTATAATACGGGGTCTCACTCTTACTCAGGCTGGTCTCAAACTGCTGACCTCAAACAATCCTCCTGCCTCAGCCTCCCGGAGTGCTAGGATTATAGGCATGAGCTACTGCACCTGACCTAAATTTAATTTAATTGTAATTAATTTACACATAAATAGCTGCACATGGCTGTGGCATTGGGCACTGCAGCCCCAGGTTGCTGTGCCTCATGAGCTCACCGGGCCCCTGCAAAGTGGGGGGATGGCACCACAGGTATAGAAGCAAGTCCCCAAGAGGTAAATGTGGGAAACACAGCCTGCGCTTTCCTCCTTGCTGATGTTTGAGATACATATTTGTGTGTTAAACAAAGGCTCTGAGATAGTCTGCTCAGAAGAAACCCTTTTAGCTTTATCCAAATATATTTGACCACAGCACCTTTCCTACACAGCATACCTACTGGTGTTCTGTGGAGTTCCCTCTGGGGAATGCTGGAAAAGAAGCTACACATCAGAGGAGTGAAGGCTCCAGTGGAAGTCCCACCCCCTGCAGCCTGTGTGTAGGATGCTCAGAGCTCTTGGCTAAGATGAAGACATTCCCTCCGGCTTCCCCAGACATTCCTGGCCTGGCCAGGAACCCAGCAGTGGCCTTGGGAGGCCCTGGACATGGCCGCCTGGGGCCCAGGGCAGTTCCTCCCACTCTGCAGGCCACCTTAGGCATGGGCCTGGGCCTCTCATCGGGCAGCACAAAGGCGGCTGCCCCATTCCCGTCCTCGTCCTCTCAGCCCTCTGCTGCTCTGACCGACCACGGAGTTGGGTCTGGGGGAAGCGCTATCGTTGTTCCATTGCCTGAGCCAGACCCCAATGGGAAGAGAGCTGAGGCTGGGCAGATACTGCCGCGTGCTCCCTCCTCTACCCAGGCGGGCAGTTTGGTGCCAAGACTCGGAGCTGACTGGGACCTGCAGGGAGCACCTAAGAGCTGCGATGAGTTGTCTCACCCCCACATTGTTCACTGTTCGGCCCCCTCCCCCCCTACACACATTGGCCCCCAGGGAGTCCAGGATCACACCGGGTCCCTGGACACTTCAGAGGGGCTGGTGCTGTGGAAGGGAAGAGAAGTAACAACCACTCTTAGGTGAGGCAGGCAGGGCACTTGCAGCTTGGGGACAATACAGGCATCCCACGGTGCTTCCTAGAATATGGAATGGCCACCAGGAGAGAGGCTGCCCTGACCACTTTGTAACCCTTTCTGGTGGATTTTGGCTCAGCAGCCTGGAGGGTTCATTCCTTTCTGGCCAGCAGGGAGGAGTTCCCTGGTACTCGGTGGGTATGGGTGGAGCCCTGCATGCTCAGGGCTGGCCCAGGGACTTGTTTTCCCTCACCCAACCCACTGCTTTGAGGCTAATACGAGGAGCTTTGACCAAAGATCTGGAATGCCAACTCAGGCTCTTGACACCAGAGCACATCTGAAGTCACCTCTGGTCAGATCCTGGGGGAAGACATCACCAGCCAGCTGGGCAATTATTGGTCTGTAGATCCGGGGCCAACATGGGATTCTCAGCTGTGCATCATGCAGGGACCGGCCTTCCCTGGCTGGTGTCCCCAGGTTTGGCACACATACAGGACCACTATGTCACACAACGCTGGGGCACCGCTTAGATGGAGCACGATGTGGTCATTCTGGGGACGCACACATACAAAACTTAAATGCGTGTGTGTCAGTCTTGCCACTGTGCACACCTTCCTCTCCACAGCTTGCACTCCCAATACATGAGAAAGCAACTGCTTTCAAAAACCAGATGTGGTCAGCCGGGTATAGTAGCTCACATCTGTAATCCTAGCACTCTAGGAGGCTGAGGCAGGAGAAATGCTTGAGACCAGGAGTTCAAGACCTGCCTGAGCAAAAGTAAGACCTGTTTCTAGTAAAAATAGAAAACAAAATTAGCCAGGAGGCTCGGCACCTGTGGCTCAACAGGCTAAGGCGCCAGCCACGTACACCTGAGCTGGTGGGTTCGAATCCAGTCTGGGCCAGCCAGACAACAATGATGGTTGCAACCAAAAAAAAAAAAAAAAAAATGGCCCGGCGTTGTGGCGGGCGCCTGTAGTCCCAGCTACTTGGGAGGCGGAGACGGGAGACTCGCTTGAGCCCAGGAGTTGGAGGTTGCTGTGAGCTGTGGTGCCACAGCACTCTATCCAGGGTGACAGTTTGAGGCTCTGTCTCAAAAAAAAAAAAAAAAAAAAAATTAGCCAGGCATTGCAGCAGGCTCCTGTAATCCCAAGCTATTCAAGAGACTGAGGCAGGAGGACCAGTTTGGCCTATGAGTTTGAGGTTGCTGTGAGCTAGGCTGACACCATGGCACTCTAGCCCTGGTGACAGAGCAAGATTCTATCTGGGTTTAAACAGATCGTGTATTAGCTTGGAAGAGGCCTTCACTGCAGGTGCCCTTGGTAAACCCTGGTTAAACAAACAAACAAATAATAACAACAACAAAAACAGACAGTGGCCATATATGGTTGCTCACTCCTGTAACCCTAGCACTTTGGAAGGCCAAGGCAGGAGGATCACTTGAAACTAGGAGTTTGAAATAAGCCTGAACAACATAGCAAGACCCCATCTCTAAAAAAAAAATTAAAAAAATTAGCCGGTCATGATGTGCACACCTGTAGTCCCAGATACTCTGGAGGCTGAGGCAGGAGACTTTCTTGAATCCAGGAGTTTGAGACTCCAGTGAGCTATGATTGCACCACTGCACTCTAGCTTGGGTGACAGAAGGAGACCCTGTCCTACACACAGAAAAAGAAAAACCCAAAGAACCAGGCAACAGTATTACCCATCCTAGGAAGCTAATGGCCTCCCCTAGGGCATTTGAAATGGGGTTCCCTTTACATTTAGCCTTTCAGGACCACATCCAGCTCTACCAAATGAGGAGCACCTGTGCTCAGATGACTCACAAATATGTGTAGGTTTGCCAAGGGCCAGGAAGCTGCTGTTCCCACCTGCAGCAGTTTGCTGGTAGATATTCAACCCAGGGTCATGAATCCATAAATCACCTTTGTCTCCCTGGAAGGGTGATTGTGTATTAGCTTGAAAGAGGCCTTCACCGCAGGTGTCCTTGGCAAACCCTGGTTAAAACTGTGAACCACCAGACAAGGAAATTGCAGCAGCTCTCTGGTCCCTGAGAAGTGTCAAGGGCTGTGATGGAGAGAGAAGACTTGGGTGTCTATCCGTGATGACCTAAGCTCTGGTAGTGAATGTACTGAGCCGTGTGTCAATGCTATAAGGAACAACACCTTTGTTCCTTCCAAGTTGGGGGTCACTGGAGGGTCATGATGGGCATCTGAAATCAGGGATTCCAGTATCAGTGTCAGAGGTCACCCAAGGAAACCTATACATCTTCTAGATGAGGAAATAGATCCACAAATGTTAAAGCACTACCCCAGCACATGAGGGGCAAAGCCAGGACCCCAACCTTGGTCTTCTAAGCCTGGCCTGCACCCTGGAACCTTCCATACACTTCCTCCTCCAAAACAAGGAGAAGTCCAAGACAGTGACTCAGAGCCCCCTTGGCAGTTTTGCTGATAACTTTTTTTTGTTGCTGTTTTGAAGTGAGATGTTCTGCCTCTATTAAAGTCTTTAGGAAATTATAGTGATTTTGACTTTTTCAGACATGTTTAAATTACTCATAGTCTGGAATTCCCAGGCTGGGGTGAGACCGAGAAAGGCTGCTGAGTACAGACATTAAGAGCATGGGATTTTAGTTCAGATTGATCTGAGTTCAAATCCCCATGCTGCCACTTACTAACTGCATGGGTTAACTGCTGTGCGCCTTGGTGCTTTGTCTGATTTTGGCAACTAACACCAGGACTTAGTTCTTAGGTTGCTGAGGGTCTAAATGTGGCAATGAACAGAAAGTGCTTGGCCCATAGGAGAACTGAGGAAATGGGTACTGGGGTTATTCCCTGGGCAGCTGCTGGAGCTGGAAGGCCAGGGTCTCACTTAGTGAGCACAGAGCCAGCCTGCACAGAGGCCTCAAGCACAGCCTGCTCGGACTTATTGATCAGGAGGTGGGCTGCCCGAGTTCAAATCCGGCTCTGTTACTGAGCTGGTGCCGAAGAACTTCCCCTCTTTGATGTTCTGTGTCTCTCTAGGAAAAATGTGGATAATGACAGCTCAGGTCTGTTGCAAGGATCTGTATGTTCAGTGTTTAGAATGGTGCCTGGTATACAGCTGGTACTCATATGAGGCCAGACAATTAAGTTCATGAACTCCATCTAGAAAAAGTGTCACCTTCCAAGTTCTTTTCTTGGCCATCCGGTGATGCAGTGAGGTTTGTAGCGCTTTTTCTAGGACAAGTTCGAAAACTTAACTGTCCAACTTTTCAACCCTGTAGATGATCCTTTTATCACTGTTCCTGGTTTTTCTGCTTGTACCTGTGTTTCCGGCAGGGCATCAAGAGCTCATGTGTCTGCAGAGCTAGTGGGAGAGTTTCCATAGCTCTGTTTCTGCCAAATATGGTGTGAATTTATGTTTTCCTTGTTTTCAGTGTGGCCCAACCTTTGCCCATGCTGTGCCCTTTGCCAGGAAACCCCTTCTCCATCCCCATCCATCAAACATCCTTACAAGGCCCAGCAGGCAAAGTTGTGTGAAAAACTTTCCTGATCTCACCCAGGCAGAAACATTGATCAAAAAGTTTTTTTTTTTTGAGACAGAGCCTCAAGCTGTCACCCTGGATAGAGTGCTATGGCATCACAGCTCACAGCAACCTCCAATTCCTGGGCTCAAGCGAGTCTCCTGCCTCTGCCTCCCAAGTAGCTGGGACTACAGGCACCTGCCACAACGCCCGGCCATTTCCTGGTTGCAGCCGTCATTGTTGTTTGGCGGCCCGGGCTGGATTCGAACCCGCCAGCTCAGGTGTACGTGGCTGGCGCCCTAGCCCGTTGAGCCACAGGCGCCAAGCCGATCAAAAAGTTTAACGAATATTTACTGAATGCCTACTCTGTCCGAGGACTTTACTGGAGTGAATTCTTTTTTCACAGCCCATTTTTGCCCTCCCCTATAGCTAGACACTAAAGAACCTTACAGATTTGCACAGGGTTCCATGCAGCCGCTCTGTCCTGAACTTTTCTTTCTGATCACAGACCCAGGGGCAGAACCAGCTGTGTCAGTCTCTGAACCAACTGTGGATGGATCTGAGTAGGCTCAGAGGCCCATAGGTTACCCCCACACAGCTGGGGATTCAAAGCCTTTGAGAGGTAGCCCCCAAAGAAGATGAAGGCTTTCAACTGTTATTGTAAGTGTGTGTCTTCTCCTCTGTGGGTTGCATGGAGATCAAAGTCTGAAGGAAGTAGAAGGTTGCTCTCTGACAAAAACACCATATTTTTAGAAGCATTCAGTGGTTTAGGATGTTTGCCCCGATGTTGCCTTTCAGTAGCAGGGGTTGGGGCTGGGGGTGGAGGCTGGGGGCTGCAGCCTCAAGCTGAGGGTTGGTGGGAGCAGGTTTCCTGGCACAAGGCCCAAGGGTGGAGGCTGAAGGTGGGAGAACAGCCCATCATCACTTACTGAGGACTAAAGGACCCAGGTCATGGCATTTCAGGGTTGGGGGTAGGGGTCTATGAGGCCTCTGGCTCCATCCTTCTTTCAGAGGTGGAAAAACTGAGGCCCAAGGAGGACCAGAGGCTTGGCCAGTCTTCACTTCCTCCCCCTACCTCTGACATACACGTACCTTCCCCATCTGGGGATTGGGGCTTGCACATATGAAACCGTTAGAGAACAATGCATTCATTCTGTAATCAGGGCTAATTGGTGTGGTTCAGAAGAGGACGAATGCCAGGCATTTGGGGGCAGGACATCAGTGATCTCTGAACCAACCACCCAGGAATATTCCATGAAGAATAAGAATAGCTCCTTGGCATCTGGGAAGGGTAAACCTTGGGTAGGTGAGAGGAGAGTGGGGCGGCATGGACGATAGCTGGGAGGTGGGACCTGGATCAGCCTAAACATGAGGACCAGCAAGAGGAGGGGCTGGGGCAAGAGCTGGGCCATCACAGGCCTGAGAGGCCCAAGGATGAGCACTTCCAAGTCTGCCTTGCTCGTTTCTGTTGAGCCTTATTGCCAAAGGTGACTGGGAGAGGTGAATTGGCTACTCCCTGCATCTGGAGGGAAGCAGAGGGAGGCATGTCAGGAGGTTGCCTGGCTCCCCCCACCTCTCCTCCTTGCCTCTACCTTATAATCAGGGTGGCCCTGCCTTAGTGTTTATGCCAAAATCCCAAGCAGCCAGGCTGGGCTGGCGAACTATAATTTACATCACTTTTCATATGGGTTATAGGCTCCAAACGCTCAGACTCCTTCGAATGGGAACCACATTGGATAGAGGGCAAACCAAAAAAACAGTACGTTAAGAAATATGGTCCTAGGAAGACACCTGCTTCTCATTTGGGTTGTCCCCAACTGGTTTTCAGAGATGGTAGAGCAGTCATGGGTTCCTTTCCTTGACTGGCATCTATACTAAGGCTGAAATGAGCAGCTTGCAGCTTCCAGTGTGCCCCCGATGCAAAGCTCTGCAGGGGTAGTTGGGAGTACTCTGCTCTCTTTGTCCTTGCCTGTCCCCACCGACAGCCATCTGGAGAATACCAGGTCCAGACAGATCCCTAAAGCCTGTGGGAGGCCCGGTGCCCCAGGCTGGTGCAGGGGAGCAAGGATTCTGGACTCTCCCATCTCTGCTTCTTGCAAACTGAGAATCAGTGCACCAAAGTATTACGCAAGGGAGAAAGCAGCAATGAAAAGGAGCGAGCCAAAGCTACGTGCAACATGGATGAGTCTTAACATGGTACAGAGCAAAAGCTGAAAGAATACATATGATTAATTCCATGTAGAAAGTTCAAAACCAGGTGAAGCTATTCTACAGCGTTAGGGGAGGCAAGCTTAGGGGTGAACCTCACAAAGTTGGAAGTGTTACCCTGAAAACCGGAGTGCCCATGTAGTGGTAACCTTTAGTGAAGAGCAAGGGAAAGGGCTTGGGTAGGACTTGGGACACCATCCAGGGGACTGGCCATGGTCTTTTTCTCAATTCTGGAGATGGCTACACGAGTGTCTACTCTCATTCATTACACTGTACATTAACGCTTTATGTGCTTTTTCTGACTGTGTTTCTTTTCGCAGTAAAAGAGGTGAAGAATAGAAAATAGAGGCATTGGGTGGTTCGGCTTAGGGTTCTCCCCAGTCTGCCTCTTGCCTCTTTCTCATTTTTTATCTACTGGGCTCCTGGAATTCTCCTTCCTCCCCCTTTCCTTCCCTGGCCTGTATCAGCCCCCTGAAGCGGTCTCTGCCAGCTTGGCTCAGGCCTAGGCCTGCCTTGGAGCTGAGGGAGTCAAGGGCTAGTTGGGGCTTCCCCACCCTCAGAGAGCCTGGAAGCTCAGAGGCCATGGGGACACTTCTCAGCAGCTGTGGCACACTCGCTGTCTAGCCCAGCACTAGGACCTGCAAGGTGGGTTTCCTTGAGGCCCTGGTGACAAGTTCCCTTGCTCAGAGATTTTCCAGTTTTTTCTTCATCAAGTCAGGAATTGTCAGAGTGGCGTGGCCTTTCTCAGCTAAGCTCAAGCAGGAGATGTCATCGCCCACAGACTGAGCGAATGGGCTGAGGACTGCCCCTGGCAACCTCAGCTATCTCTGAGGAGCACCCAGGAGGGCCTTTACTGAATCAAAGACATGTCTTTAGAACAGGAATATTTTATGAAAAAAAAAAAAACTCCAGTCGTCAAAGTTCAGTTCACGGTTTTAATTTTCTTCGAGAACGATTGATAGGTGAAGGCAAGCATTGCCTTTTAATGGGCACAAGGAATCCCTCAATGTTGATGTTGAAGAAACCGTTTGAGAAAGTGAATGGTGTGGGCGGGGTTCTTGGGTGTGAGGGGCTGTGCTGTGGGGGCTGCTTCCTCTGTACTCCTTATTTTTCTGGGGCAGATGAGCCTCCCCAGGCACCCAGGCCTCCTGGCTCTTCCCCGGACCTTTCAGGTGAGAAACTTTCCATTGTTGTCTTATCTCAGGGCGATCCGCCTCGCCTCCTTGCAGGACCGCAGGTGCACACAGATCTGAGGCCCTGATCTGTTCCATTCTCGGTATGCCAAGCAGAGGAGGGGATGTAAACCCCAGGTTGAAACGGTGCCCACAACCGCAAGACCGGTGTGCGCCCTCTAAAACCGTAGGCAAAGGCAATTACTGGCAATTTCCATCGCATGGTTTGTTTTTTGTTGAAAGGCCATGAAGACATTCTCAGCAGCAGGCCCAAAATATAGTATTCCCACCACATGCCGCCTTCATAAATGTGCGATAAAAGCTGTGGTCGCTTTGTCCTGGCTCTTCCTTTTAACAGTCAAACCTTCAAGTTTGATGTTCAAACTGCTTTTTTCTTGAAGTGTGCTTTGATGGTGCAGATAACGCTGCATGATAAGGAACCTGCCTTCAAAACCACTCACTGTACCGCGTGCTCACCATCAGGGTTCGCATCACAAGGGAAAATCAGGTGCCCAAATGTATGAGAAGTGGGATAAGAATGTGCTGAGTCTGTGAACTCCTCCTCTCTGCTGCCTGTACTGAGATTTTGTGAGAAAAAGAAAGAAAGAAAAGAAAGCAAGAAAGAAAGAGAAAAAAGAAAAGAAAAAGGTGCAAAAAAGCACTAAACACTGATCAGAAGGGAGTTTTGTGACAGGAGAAAATGGTGGGCAATGTCCTAAAAACAACTGTGTTCTTGGCAAAACTGTCAAGAATCTGCACTTTTATGCCCATTGGTTTTCCTTGTGAAACTGATGTTAAGTGGCTCAGGGTCTCCGAGCGCTTAGGAATGTCTGATCTCAGCTGGGGAGGCTGCAGGGTTCCGGATTCGGCAGCTGCTGCAGCTCCTGTGGTTGGGTCTAAGCTCTTCTCTTTGCTCATCAGTAGCTGCAATCTCCCAAGGGCTGCCCACACTTGGTGTCATTGCATCACAATAGGAATAGACCCTGTGTTTCCTTGTGTAAGCAATGATTATTTTTTCTTTCCAAAGCACTTTGATGTCTATTATCTCATCTCTCAGGTTGTAGAGAACGTTGATATCAATACCGCAGCCACATAAACCCCATTGAAGAGTTCTGTGCCCGTTCTACAGATGCTGTAAGAGTGACTTGGGCAATAACTGGAGAAAGAACCCTCAGGCCAAAGGAGAGCTTCTGGGGAAGGTCCCATAATTGCGTCTGCAGACACCAGGCATTTTAAAAGCCTTCCAAAGACTTTGAACTGAAACCAGTTGCTTCTTAGGTCTCTTAAGAAAGCCTACATTGGCTCTTGGTTTCATTTTTAGCTTTGTCTTATGCCCAGGGACCCAGAGTGCCCAGGCCTGTGAGGTAGAAGAGTGAGAGCTGGCTTGGAGTAGACAAGCTGAGGCTTGAATCCTGGCTGACTAACTGTGTAACACTAGATAAGTTATTTCAACTCTCAGGGCCTTAGTGTCTTTTTTTTTTGTAGAGACAGAGTCTCACTGTCTCGCTCCTTGGTAGAGTGCTGTGACGTCACACAGCTCACAGCAACCTCCAACTCCTGGGCTTAGGCGATTCTCTTGCCTCAGCCTCCCGAGTAGCTGGGACTACAGACACCCACCACAACGCCCGGCTATTTTTCTGTTTTGCAGTTCGGCTGAGGCCGGGCTTGAACCCGCCACCTTCGGTATATGGGGCCAGCGCCCTACTGATGAGCCACAGGCACCGCCCAGGGCATTAGTTTCTTTATCAAGAACATGCAGTTGTCACAGTAAAAGCTCTTTAGGGTCCCTGCCAGGTGTGACAGTCTGTAATTCCATGATTCTCTAAATTACCTTGGATTTGCATAAGTTTTAAAGCTCTTTCTCATACTTTGCCGCAGCTCATCTGATCTCCACCACAGCTCTGTGGGGTGGACAGGTGAGGAGGCCTGCTATGTTTTCATGTCCCCATTGAGAGATGGAGAAATTGAGGCACAGAGAGCTCAAGTCGTTAGCCATAGAAACCCCAGCAAGCTGGGGGCTGGTCAGGACCTGAGCAGACATGTGGGATTCCCACTGTGCCACCCGGGAGGGGCCAAACATTGCTATGGCCATGATACTTGCCGAGGTTCAGGCCAGTTTCAGGGTCTGGCTTGGAGTGCCTGGTCCACTGGGTCTCCTACCATGTGCATTTCCAGTTGCTGGGCCCTCGGCCCGACACAGAAGAGCTGGCAGCATTTCAGGAGCTGCTGTGCTGTCCTCGTGGTCTTCCGCCCTCAGCACCATCCCTCTGTATCCACACTCCCTGCCCTGGTTCGCACTGGTTTCCTTTCTTGGGATCTCTTCCTTCCTCCTTCCTGCCAATCCAATTCCCACCTCTCCTTTAAGGCCCAAAGAGCCTGCCTTTGAGCCAAGTAGCCTCTTTATCTTTTTTTTTTTTTTTCCAGACCACAGGAAATAGCATTTAATGAATCTCCCCTCCATGTGGCATCAAGCCGCCAGGACACAAGCCCCTCCAACACCCTTAATCTTCTTTTCAGCTCTTCTGCTAAAGAATTTGGTCTTCACAATGACTGGCCGCTTTGGGAGTTTTCCCTTCCCCTGCACTTTGTAGTAGACCAATCGTCAACGATGGGAACAACTCCTGTCTTGTTTTTGGCAGCATTTGCCTGTGTCTGCTTACTGACCAATGTCCACAATTTATCAAGGTTGACAGTTGGGCTAGCTCTGGTTCCTCTTTAAGTGGTAATGCCTCATACCAACTTTCCCGAAGTAACCTGGGTGATATTTGTCGAAGTGGATCCTGTGACGATGCATGCCACCAGCATTACCTTGGCCTCCTGGGTGCTTCCTGTGCTTGCCAATAGGGCCATGGCTGTGGCTCACTTGGCCCTGAAGCTTCCGGGTCTTCCTCAGTCTGGATGGCATGTCGGCCGCCAAGACAAAAGAGTCTCTATATCTTCTTATGCAATCCTCTCTGTTTTTTCATCTGTAAAGTGGGAATAAAAATAATCTCCATAGCATAATTTTTTCTCCATTTTACAGATGGGAAAACTGAGGCTTAGAGGGTTAAGCCATATGCCAGAGGTCACGCAGCTGGCAAGGGCTGGAGCTCAGAATTTAAAATCCCAAGACCTATGCACCACACCACTTTGAACTGAACAGAGCACTTAAGGACTGGTAAGGCCAGTGGTCCCTCCTTTCTCGTCTGAGAACTCACCACCTCTGCTGAGTGTGTGTTCTGTGGGTCTCTCTTGTCTCCCTCTCTGGACTGTGAGTCCTACAGGCCAGAGACAGCATCCTGTCCAGCTCTGTCTGCTCCACTCCCCAGCCTGGCACAGAGTTGTTCTTGGTAAGCCCTTGCTAGTTGAAGGCTCTGAGTGAAGACACCTGCCATGAAGAGGGCAGCCAAGGCCAGCCAAGGCCTAGGAGTCGAGGGTGAATATGCCAGTGCTCTCTGACACAGCATTTAGAGCACAGAAGTGTAGTTTTCCCACTGACAACAAATCTCGACCTGACGCTTATAGCTGTGCAGAATAATGTGATGTTTAAAAGCACAGGCTCAGGGTGGAACATTCTGTCACTGGTCACTATGTGACCCAAGGCAAGTGACTTTAAGTATTTTATGAATGTAAGTCTCCACCCATTGTAAGGTGCACCATCTTTTATGTCCCACCAAGACACTCCTTGACAGTTTAGCCATAATAAGCCATCAGTTGTAAGATGCGTCTCAGTTACAGAGATATTAAGATTTGTACAGACATTTCACAAAAGAAAAATACAAATGGCTGATAAGTACATGAAAAGCTGCTCAACATCATTACTCATCAGGGAAATGCAAATTAAAACCATGATAAGGTACCATTTTATCCATTAGAATGGCTTAAAAAAACCCAAAACCCTAAAACTGACTATATCAGGAGTTAGCAAGAATGTGAAACAACTGTGCCATTGATATACCACTTAGAATAAAGTTTGGCAGTTTCTTGAAAAGTTAAACAGGATAGCTGGTCCCAGTGGCTCATGCCTGTAATCCTAGCACTCTGGGAGGCCAAGGCGGGTGGATTGCCTGAGCTCAGGAGTTCAACACCAGCCTGAGCTAGAGCGAGACCCCATCTCTAAAAATAGCTGGGCATTGTGGTGGGTGCTTGTAGTCCCTGTAGCTACTTGGGAGCCTGAGGCAAAGGATCACTTGAGCCCAAAAGTTTGAGGTTGCTGTGAGCTAGGATGCCCGGCAATCTACTGAGGGTGACAAAGTGAAACTGTCTCAAAAAAAAAAAAAAAAGAAGAAGAGAAAAGTAAAGTTAAACATATACCTATTATGTGATCCAGACCTTCTACTCCTATTTACCCAAGAAAAATGAAAACACGTCCACACAAAGACTTGTATGCAAATGTTTATAGCAACTTTATTTATAATAGCCCCAAGTTGGAAAAACCCAAATGTCTACCAATAAGTGAATGGATAAAATACTGACCTTTTTGTTGTTGTTGTTGATGTTTTTGTTGTTGCAGTTTTTGGCCGGGGCCGGGTTTGAACCCACCACCTCTGACATATGGGGACAGTGACCTACTCCTTGAGCCACAGGCACCACCCTGTTTTGTTTTGTTTTTGAGACAGGGTCTTTTCACTTGGGCTAGAGTGCAGTGGTGTCAGCATAGCTCACTGCAGCCTCAAACTCCTGGGCTCAAGTGATCCTTCCACCTCAGCGTCCCAAAGTGCTAAGATTGTAGGCATAAGCCATGAGGTCCAGCCAGCAATATATTATTGTGATATATCCATGTGGGTAGTACTCAGCGACAAAAAGGAATTAACCATTGATAAATACAACGATGTGGAGAACTCTCATAATAATTACGTTGACTGACAAAAGCCAGACAAAAGAGAGTATGGGGTGACGCCTGTGGCTCAGTGAGTATGGTGCCGGCCCCATATACCGAGGGTGGTGGGTTGGAACCCGGCCTCTGCCGAACTGCAACAAACAAAACAGCCGGGCGTTGTGGTGGGCGCCTGTGGTCCCAGCTACTCAGGTGGCTGAGGCAAGAGAATCGCCTAAGCCCAGGAGTTGGAGGTTGCTGTGAGCTGTGTGATGCCACGGCATTCTACCGAGGGCAATAAAGTGAAACTCTGTGTCTACCAAAAAAAAAAAAAAACAAACAAGAGAGAGTATGTATATATATCTAATTTGATTTAGATAAAACTCTAGAAAATGTGAAGAAACCTATTTTGACAAAAAGCATATCAGTGGTTGCCTGAGGACTTGGGGGGAAGGAAGGAGAAGCAGATTATAAAGAAGCATGAAGAAGCTTTGGAGGGTGATGGAAATGTTTGCTACAACGATTAAAATCATAGTGTGGGTATAAACATGCTAATGTATCAACTGTACACTTTAAATATATAGCTTAGTAGATTTCAATTATGCCTCAATCCAGTTGAAAAATATGAACACACATACGTTGTAGCATAGAACTCTTTTCTCATCTGTGACCCAGGAATATTGTCACAAGGTTTAAATGAGATAAGGCATCAGCCAGGTCTGGTGTGTGGTAAGAGAACAATAAATGTCAGTGAGTGTTATTTGTCCCTACACTTCACCTGTGCCTGGCACGTCACCTCCTCAGAGGGCTTTTAGCTTTAGTCCCAGGGCGAAGTCTTGTTATGAAACCCTAAAACTGCCCAGGCCCTACAGGGGATGGACGAGGGATCATCTTGCACTGGCCTGACCCCAGGCTGGGCAAAAGGAGGCAATCACAGTTTCCAAGGGCCTAGAGATAGCCTGTCCATGGGAGCAAAGCCCACTAGTGCACTGAGACATGAGAAGCCCGTGGAGTCTGATGTTGGGTGATGGACCACGCAGACGGGGCAGCACAAGAGAGACGGGGCTCGCCAGTGCTGGTGCTGTCCACCCTGTGGCCTGCCTAGACGCGGTGTTCCTGGTACCGGCGAATGATTCAAAGCCACTCTTCACAGCAGCTGTGAGAAGCCCCCACCGCAGGCCGCCTTTGGGGCAGGCCAAGATTCAGCATTACTCACAGCTTCCAGTACCTGCGTAAGTTCAAACAGGAAGCCTGGTTTTTCCTCTCCTGTCAACAACAGCCTGCATTTCTCTCTTTCTGTTTGGTCTCTGGGCTCCCAGGTGGAGCGGCTTTCCTGGGGTGACAGGCTGAGGTATCAGTGGTCCTTGGGGCCTCACTAGCAGGTCCCTCAGTCAAAACGCACTCACCTGGGAAGTCCTGGGGGCTTTCTGCCACGTAGCCTTGGGAATTACCTAGTTCACCTACGGCTTTGCAAACAAAGGGGGAATCTGGCCAGGCACATAGTAGGCCTTCAACATATGTTTGTTCAGTTGCTCTAAATCGAAAAAAATGCAGCTGCTCCTATGTTTCTGGCTCGACAAATATCATCTCTATCTGCTCCCTTGGGCCACACACCCTGGAAGCGCCTCCCAGCTTTTCTGCTTATTCATTTCCTACCTGTCCTTCTGCCTCTGTGTTTCCCAAAGCCAGCCTCCACTCACCCTGTTCCCGGCGATGGCCTCAGTCCAGCCCCTGGCCCCCTTTCTCTCCTGTCTCGCCCGGCCACATCTCACTCACATGCCACACAGCAGCCGTGGCATCTTTCCTAGATGTGTGAGTACCACATCACGAATGGACCTTCTCTGCTTACTCTCCTTGCACCCTCATGTGGCAAGTCCAAAGGCTCGACTGTGAGCCCACGGGGCCCAGGGCGGCCCTCCATCTCTCAGGACCCACCCTTGCTCCCCAGTGCACTCTCTGTGCTTGTGCTGTGGATACCCAACCCTTTGGAGGGCCCTAAACAAGCCATAGTCTTCCTATCTTCCCGGACTTCGTGCAGGGCTCTGAATAGACCCTTGCTTCCTTGCCCTGCCTGTCCCCAGACCTCACAGTGCAACAACTCTCACCCATCAGCTGCACTTCTCTCCTCCCCACTGCCCCCCACCCCTTTGCCTTTGCTGACCATAACTGGGGTCAGCCCTCTTCTCCAGGTGTGTGTGCAGCTGGGTTCAGCAGCCAGCACCCCAGGCATCTCCAGTCGCTGAGGACAGGGGTCTGATTTGGCTCATGTCACAGCCTGCTCCTCGCTGAGGGTCCAGTGTGAAGCAGGGGCCTGGTGGATGTGAGCTGAATGGCCATGTCTCTGCACTTTTCATAACCTCAACAGATCAGAGTGGGACTGCGAGCAGCCTGCAGCGTGTCATGGACTCTCCACCTCTCCCCTCCCTCAGGCTCCCTGACAGTGCGCCTTAATCAGGAACAAGTCTTGTGGCTGTGATAATTAGGGGACAGAGCCAAAGGAGAAGAGTGTTTCTCCTGGAGAATTTCTCTGGACATTGAGCACCTTTTATGTCCTCTGACTTTAGCTAGAGATCTGACCTGTGGCTAAGGCTAGAACACTCAGAAAACCCACATTCCATTTTCTCTGAGCTCAAAGTATTCCTAGATTCCTGGAGAAATGGGCCTCCCTGTGCTGGGAGGGTGCTGAGAAGGCAAAAGGGAGGCCTAGCTCTTCTCTGCCACTCTGTTTTCTCATACGTTTCTCTGTGCAATGGGGAGTACCCGCCTTGTAGGGTTATCGTGGCAATTAAATGAATGAATATGCGTGGAGCTCTGAAACAGAATTGGGCATACATATGTCACCTCCGATGATGGTAGTTCATGGGGTGTCCCTGAATAGTGGGAGGTGTACAAGTCCCACTTGGGGGAATTCTGGCCCCAAGTACAAGGGATCAGGCCACAGATCCCTCCTTCATGAGGAGTAGGCTCCATGAGGGTAGAGGCAGCATCTGGCACATGGCAAGTGCTCAGTAAGAATCTGTTGAATATGGGCGGTACCTGTGGCTCAGCGAGTAGGGCGCTGGCCCCATATACCGAGGGCTGCGGGTTCAAACCCAGCCCTGGCCGAACTGCATCAAAAATTAGCCGGGTGCTGTGGCAGGCACCTGTGGTCCCAGCTACTTGGGAGGCTGAGGCAAGAGAGTTGCCTAAATTCAAGAGCTGGAGGTTGCTGTGAGCTGTGACTCCAAAGCACTCTACTGAGGGCGATAGAGTGAAACTCTGTCTCTACAAAAAAAAAGAATCTGTTGAATAAACCCAGCACTCTGGGAGGCTGAGGTGGGAGGATCCCTTGAGCTCAGGAGTTCAAGACCAGCCTGAGCAAGAGCAAGACTTCGTCTCTACTAAAAAATAGAAACATTAGCCAGGAATGGTGGTGGTGCTTGCCTGTAGTCCTAGCTACTTAGGAGGCTGACTTAAGAGGATCCCTTGGCTCGGCGCCTGTGGCTCAGCAGGCTAAGGTGCCAGCCACATACACCTGAGCTGGCGCGTTCGAATCCAGCCCGGGCCTGCCAGACAACAATGACGGCTGCAACCAAAAAAACAAAACAAAAAAAAAATGGCCGGGCGCCTGTGGTCCCAGCTACTTGGGAGGCGGAGGCCAAAGACTCGCTTGAGCCCTGGAATTGGAGGTTGCCACAGCACTCTATCCAGGGTGACAGCTTGAGGTTCTGTCTCAAAAAAAAAAAAAGAGGATCCCTCAAGCCCAAGAGTTTGAGGTTGCAGTGAACTAAGCTGACACCACAGCACTCTACCCAGGGCAACAGGGTGAGACTGTGTCTCAAAAAATAAAGAAAGAAAGAATGTATTGAACAGATTTAGAGTTTTTAATTTGTCAGGGTAGGCTGAGCTGAAGTTTTTTTTCCTATAACAGGGAAGAAACACTTTGCTAGGAAATTGGGAGAGGAAAGTAAAGAGGTTTAAGGGTGAGCATTTATTGTCTTTTTTTTTTTTTTTTTTGAGACAGAGTCTCACTACATCACCCTGGGTAGAGTGCCATGGAGTCACAGCTCACAGCAACCTCAAACTCTTGGGCTTAAGCGATTCTCTTGCCTCAGCCTCCCAAGGAGCTGGGACTACAGGCTCCCGCCATACGCCCAGCTATTTTTTTTTTTTTTTTGGTTGCAGTTGTCATTGTTGTTTAGCTGGCCCGGGCCGGGTTCAAACCCACCATCCTTGGTGCACATGGCTGGGCTGTAACCACTGTGCTACGAGTGCTGAGCCAGAGCATTTATTCTCTTAAAAGAGGAAATACTTTAAATGCTTATTTCTAAGGGTAGTGCTAATAAGTATAATGGTAATTACACTGGTCATTAAATCAGACCTTCCCCTGGGCCTTCTGTTAGGTACTCGCAGAGGCCCAACTTGGGTTAAAAGTAGGCAAACTGCATTTATTTAAAATAATCTAGGTGGGCTCGGTGCCTGTGGCTCAACGGGCTAAGGCGCCAACCACGTACACCTGAGCTGGCGGGTTCGAATCCGGCCCAGGCCCGCCAAACAACAATGATGGCTGCAACCAAAAAATGGCCAGGCGTTGTGGCGGGCACCTGTAGTCCCAGCTATTTGGGAGGCAGAGGCAGGAGACTCACTTGAGCCCAGGAATTGGAGGTTGCTGTGAGCTGTGATGTCATGGCACTCTATCCAGGGTGACAGCTTAAGGCTCTGTCTCAAAAAAAAAAAATAAAAATAAAATAATAAAATAATCTAGGTGGAGGGCGGTGCCTGTGGCTCAGTGAGTAGGGCACCGGCCCTATATACTGAGGGTGACGGGTTTGAACCCGGCCCCAGCCAAACTGCAAGACCCCCCCCCCCAAAAAAAATAGCCGGGTGTTGTGGCAGGTGCCTGTAGTCCCAGCTACTCAGGAGGCTGAGGCAAGAGAATCACCTAAACCCAGGAGTTGGAGGTTGCTGTGAGCTGTGTGATGCCACAGCACTCTAGTGAGGGCGATAAAGTGAGACTCTGTCTTTAAAAAAAATAATAATAATCTAGGTGGAGCATGGTGGCTCACACCTGTAATCCTAGCACTCTGGGAGACCTGAGGTGGAGTATTGTTTCAGCTCAGGCGTTCCA
>CAUYRH010060379.1:0-15043 GCA_963574655.1 Perodicticus potto
GGCGCCTGTGGTCCCAGCTACTTGGGAGGCAGAGGCAGGAGACTCGCTTGAGCCCAGGAATTGGAGGTTGCTGTGAGCTGTGATGCCACAGCACTCTCTCCAGGGTGACAGCTTGAGGCTCTGTCTCAAAAAAAAAAAAAAGTAAATAAATAATAAAGGAAGAGGGGTGGGGGGAATCCCTCACACAAATCAGTAAGAAAAGATGAGAACAATGGGCAAATAATATGATCAAACAACTCAGGAAAAATACGTAGATGTCCATTATCACTTGAAAGATGTTCAGTTGAACCAGTAATTCAAGACAGGAAAATTAAAAATAGTTCATCTAATAATTTTGTGATTTCTCATATTTAAATATAGTACTGGTAAGGATTTAGTGATGGGGCATTCTTACATGTTGGAGGATATATTGGTGAAGCTTTTCTGGAAACTGGTAATAGCAGCTTTACAACGTTTATAACTTCTGAGCTTCCAATCTGGCTTTGAGAAATGATTCAGCAAAAGATAAAGTACATGGATGTTCATTTTCTCTAATGAAAAATTGGGAAGGCTTTAAAAAGTTCATCTTTTTACATCTTTTTTATGAAATAATATCCAACCATTAAAAACCAAGAAAATCGGGAGGCTGAGGCAAGAGAGTCGCCTAAGCTCAGGAGTTGGAGGTTGCTGTGAGCTATGTGACGCCACGGCACTCTACCGAGGGCAATGAAGTAAAACTGTCTCTACAAAAAAAAAAAAAAAACAAGAAAAAAAATAGCAATGGGGAAAAAGACTACATGAAAAAAGCTGGATATAAAACTACACATGCTATATTTTGAAAAATAATCATGTATATAACAAAAAGTAAGACTTTAGCAGTAGTCACCAGTAAGTGGCAAGATAAGGTAATTTTCATTTTGTTTATGCTTTTTCACATTTCCTACATCAGGTTGTATGTGCTAATTAGAAAGGAGAAATGCAATATGGATAGAGGGTTTAAGCTAACTGAAGAATGTTTTCTCTAACAAAAACACTAAGCCTTTGCTGAATTTTATCTGTACTCTGAGTACAATGACACTTCCTTTTTATTTATTTATTTATTTATTTATTTGTTTATTTTGAGACAGAGTCTCACTGTGTCCCCCTCAGTAGAGTGCTGTAGCGTCACAGCTCACTGCAACCTCAAACTTTTGGGCTTAAACAATCTTCTTGCCTCAGCCTCCCAAATAGCTGAGACTACGGACACCCACCACAACCCCTGGCTTTTTGTGTTAATTGTCATTGTTGTTTAGCAGGCCTGGGCTGGGTTGGAACCAGCCCCAGTGTATGTGGCCAGCGCCCTAACCACTGGGCTACGGGTGCCAAGCCCCATAATGACACTTCCCACCTTTCCTCCGGAGAACCGAAATTGGTTGTACTTGTCACACAGTGAGTCAGCTGCTAATGGTGTATTTACCATTAGCTTCTTCCATTGCATGCTATGCTACTCTTTTTCCAGTATTCAAAAAACAATGTGCCTGGTGGCACCTGTGGCTCAGTCGGTAGGGTGCCGGCCCCATATACGGGTGGTGGGTTCAAACCTGGCCCTAGCCAAACTGCAACAAAAAAATAGTCGGGCATTGTGGCGGGCGTCTGTAGTCCCTTCTACTCAGGAGGCTTAGGCAAGAGAATCTGCTAAGCCCAAGAGCTGGAGGTTGCTGTGAGCTGTGTGAGGCCACGGCGCTCTACCAAGAGCGATAAAGTGAAACTCTGTCTCTACAAAAAAAAAAAAAAAAGTGCCATTTGAATAGGGAGATAAGTGAGAACAGAATAAAGGAAAGCACTGAGATTCTGATATGTAGTATGTACCACATTGACTTTAGAACTTTCTCTTCAATCCTTTTTTTATGGATAACATAGCCAAGCCTTGGACAGATTGAGAGACACTATCAGTAGCCTACCTAAGAGCCAGTAGAGTTGGATCAGAGCCCAAGTCTTCTGCTTTCTCTAGCTCTCCCTATACAGTATATGTTATAAAAGCCATCATACAAACTTCGTTTTATGAAAGCTGACTTGAGAGAAGGAAAGAATAAAAGGGAAAAAGAAAGGTAAATTAGGTGGTATAAAAGAATTAATAGAACCTCCTACCAGCATATATAGTATAGTTTATATATGGAAGCCATAGCCCTTGCAGCAAGTTGTTTTACCTGTTTACAATAAGAAACAGTGAAGTTATATTTTATTGTAGCATGACTAGTTGAATAACTTTCAAAGTACCTGCATATCGATAGGGAATGCAAAGACGGACTAAAAACATTTTTTTTGAGACAGAGTCTTACCTGGTCACCCTCGGTAAAGTGTTGTGGCATCTTAGCTCACAGTAACCTCAAACTTGTGTTCAAGCGATTGTCTTGCCTCAGCCTCCCAGGTAGCTGGGACTACAGGTGCCCACCGCAGTGCCCAGCTACTTTTTAGAGACAGGGTCTGGCTCTTGCTCAGGCTGCTCTAGAACCTGTAAGCTCAGGCAGTCTACCCACCTCAGCCTCCCAAGTGCTGGATTAAAGGCATGAGCAGTCTAAAAATCTGACAAAAATTCAAGCAATTTTTTAGAATATTAGAACTAACAAGACACTTAAAAGAATGCTGGAGTATATTCAAATTTTGCTGTGGTCTTTGCATGAGTATTTTCACATTGAAACTGATAGCACTTTCTTTTTGGTAATTTTAAAAGTGAATTTGTTACTATGAGCAAAGTGTTCCAAAATTGAGGTGGCAGAATTTCAAAGTGTTAATTACTTTATCAAAACAAGTTTTAATGAGCTGTGTATATAAAAGAGAAAAGGGCGGCTTGGCGCCTGTGGCTCAACGGGCTAAGGCGCAGGCCACGTACACCTGAGCTGGCAGGTTCAAATCCAGCCCGGGCCCGCCAAACAACAATGCTGGCTGCAATCAAAAAATGGCCTGGCCTTGTGGTGGGCACCTGTAGTCCCAGCTACTTGGGAGGCGGAGGCAAGAGACTTGCTTGAGCCCAGGAATTGGAAGTTGCTGTGAGCTGTGATGTTGTAGCACTCTATCCAGGGTGACAGCTTGAGGCTCTGTCTCAAAAAAAAAAAAAAGGGCAATGAGGACAAAAATAAATGGAATTAAAAGCCCCCCCACCCCTTGTCGGGATGCCAGTAGCACAGTGGTTATGGCAACAGGCACATACACTGAGTCTGGCAGGTTCGAACTGGCCTGGGCCAGCTAAACAACAATGACAACTGCAACAAAAAAAAATAAAGTAGCCAGGCATTGTGCAGGTGCCTGTAGTCCCAGCTACTTGGGAGGCTGAAGCAAGGGAATCCCTTAAGCCCAAGAGTTTGAGGTTGCTGTGAGCTGTGACAATACAGCACTCTACCAAGGGCAACATAGTGAGACTCTGTCTCAAAAAAAAAAAAAAAAAAGTGCCTCCCTTACCCCCATTTATTGTAGAAGTGTCCCTTAGCCTTGCAGGAAAAAATAATTAATCCTAACAGCCCTTTTAGTGTAATGATGTCACTACTGTTTTACAGCCAATTGGACAACTTGGGAAAGTTAAAATTGGTCCCAGTCTCTCACAAATGGCTACAGAGCTGGAACTAAAAGCCAGATCTCCTAAGTGCCTGACAAACCAGCGCCTCCAAGATATTTGGAGATTCTAGACCACCTCCGCTTTTTGAGACAACTAGTGTTTTTTGTTCTATTTTAAAGAAGAAACCACTCTTAACAAAATAATACATCATGTTAAATATAAACTTTTAACAAGTTAGTGTTTAAAGCACAAAGGTATTTCAATATAATCAGTCTCTTCCAAGATAACCACAGTATGTATTCATAGTCCACCAAAACTTTTGTGGTCCTGTGAAAAAACCTGTTGAATGTTATCTTTTATTATAATTAGTGGGTTTATCTCAGCAACCACATACATAATCTCATTGGGAAAGAAAGTCAAAAGTCTAAATTCATTCCTTTGTTAAGAGACTGGAAGGGTACAAATGGCCTCCAGGTGCCCCCACCAGAACCCCGAGGTCTTGCCTGAACTGCTCAAGGAAACAACCCCAAGCCGGATGAGCCCTGTGGACAGAGCAGCAACTGGCTGCACACCTGGGACCACAGGCTGTCGCTCAGGTATCCAGGAACCTGAAACTCCAATGGTAGTGGAAGATTATGTTATCTCATCTTGGTCAGACCATCCCACAGGAAAACGTTAAGTAAATCTCAAACTTCAGAGGCGGCCTAGGTTGTGGGGTTTTTCCTTTTCATCAGATTCATCATCAGCTTTAGTCATTCAGGTCAAGCGGACGCTGGGATGAGTTTCCAGAGTTTCCAAATGAAAGATCTGAAAGGGAAGAGTGATTAGGTGGCCCCGCGACAGATGTCTGAAGCAGCTCCCAAGAAGAACGTGCTCAGCCTGAGGACTTGCAGCGGCTAGCGGGACAGGATGAGCCCCCAGGCTGCACGCGCGGTGCCGCGGACACGAGCACTCACACGCGGGCACCTTCACACGTGCCTAGTGCGCCCGGTAGTGGACAGCGCCTGGGGAACCTTGGGCTCCGGCACACCCCGCCCCACGGCGTAGCCCCGCCCATAAGAACAAGCCCGGCCCCGCCTCCTTGGCAACCGATGGGACGCTTTCCCCTTAGCAACCAGAGCAGCACCAGCCATGGGTGAAGAGGAAGCTGTTAACCGGACGGAGAAGGTTGCCCGGATCCAAAGGGTGTTTATCAACCTGTTGGACTCCTACAGCAGCAAAAACATCGGGAAGGTGAGCAGCAGCAGGGGCTCAGAACCAGACCCCAGCCCTCAGTTCCCAGTCCCCACCCCCAGGTGGTGCCAGGAGCTCTCTAAGGGAGGGCCCCACGTCCTGGGCACCTCCAATGCCCCCTGGACGCTGAAGTGCTTCTACCTGGAAGCCCGGGTTTTTAGAGGTTTCATGTCCAGCCTGTTCTTCCTGCTTTTAGTGAAGGGAAACTGGAGCACAGAAGGAGAAAGAGACTTGCCCAAGATCATAGAGAGCTGAAGGCAGGACCTGGACATAGATTCCAGGTCTCCAGCCTCCAAACTGGGTTGCTTTTCCACTCCGTCAACGCATCTGAAGGAGGCAACAGAAGAGAAAATAAATTCCATCTTTCTATCACCCATCCCTTCAATATATGTCTTTTTAGCATGTATTATGTTTCAGACATAATGGGACTCAGTAGGACCCCGAATCATTAAGCTTCCTCACCTTTCTCCATTGTTAGCCCTGGAAAATGAAGATAGTGAAAGAGAAGATCTGGCTAAGCACCTGTAACACAGTGGTTACAGCACTGACCACATGCCCCAAGGCTGGCGGATTCGAACCCAGCCTGGGCCTGCTAAACAACAACAACTGCAACCAAAAAATAGCCAGGCGTTGAGACGGGTACCTGTAGTCCTAGCTACTTGGGAGGCTGAGGCAAGAGAATTGCTTAAGTCCAAGAGTGTGAACTTGCTGTGAGCTGTGACGTCACAGCACTCTACTGAGGGTGACATAGTGAGACTCTGTCTCAAAAAAAAAAAAAAATAGCTGGGCATTGTGGCAGGTGCCTCTAGTCCCTCTAGCCTCTCTTTTCTTCTGAATTCCATTTGCCTGAAAAATTGTCTTCCAACCTTTCACTCTGAGTTTTAATTTGTCTTTTGAGGCTAAGTGTGTTTCCTGAAGACAGCAAATGGATGGCTTGTGTTTTTTAATCCAATCAGCCAATGTATGCCTTTTCAGTGGAGAATTCAAGCCATTAACATTTGAGATAAAGGGAAGAGGAGAGAGAAGGGAGGAAAGAGGGGATATGGGATGAGGGAAGGTATTCGGGGTGACCTCACCTAATGTGCATGATGCAATGGTACATTTCAAAACTATTAAGGAATGAGTATAATTGTGATGGATGTGTTACTTAGTTCAATGTAAGCATTTCACATTGTATATTGAAGCAGTACCCTGAACCCCATAAATGCATCAATGTACAAAGTTATGATTTAATAAAAAACAATTAAAAAATAAAACCTGGCTCCACCACTAAAAAAAAAAAAAAATTTATTGAGGTAATTGATAAGTGTGGTAGTGTTCTATTCATCTCATTTTGTGAAAGTCCCTTGCTTAGTTTGATCTTTTGAGCCATTGTGGAAGCTAGATTCTGTCCTTTAATTTCTGGGTGCTTGCTTTGCTGGTCGTCCATTGTGATGGTCAATGTGTAGACCAAGTTGAAGTATTTCCTGTAGAGCTGGTCTTGTTATGACAAATTTCCTCAATGTTTGCATATCAGTAAAAGATTTGATTTCTCTGTTAGTTTTAAAGCTGAGCTTAGTGGGATGTAGAATTCTGGGCTGGAAATTGTTCTGTTTAAGTATATTAAAAGTAGATGACCATTCTCCTCTGGCTTGAAAATTTCATTAGAAAAGTCTGCATTCACCCTGATGGATTTATCCCTATAGGCCATTTGGTGCTTACTCCTGGCAGCTTGCAAAATCTTATCTTTTGTCTTGACTTTGATCAGGTTCATCAGAAGCTCTATTAGAACTGAGGCAACCTGGGATGTGTCAGAATCTTTGATGATATTTGGAAAATTTTCATTTATAATATTCTCTAGTATGGCTTCCATTCCTCTGGGGCATTCTTCTTCCCCTTCTGGGATAACCATAACTCATATGTTTGAACGCTTCATAAAGTCCCATAATTCTGTCAGGGAACATTCTGCTTTCTCTCTCTTCTTTTCTGCTTCATTAACTATCTGAGTTATCTCTAGAGCTTTGTCCTCTACCTCCGAAATTCTTTCTTCTGCATGGTCTAATCTGTTGTTGATACTTTCTATTGCATCTTTAAGTTCCCTAATTGACCGCTTCAATTCCTTCAGCTCTACTATATCCTTTCTATATTCTGTCGTTCATCTTTTATTTGATTCTGGTTTTGGATTTCCTTTTGGTTATTTTCCACTTTCTCAGCAATTTCCTTCATTGTTTTCATAATCTGCATTTTAAATTCCCCTTCTGTCATTTCTAACATTTCTTTTTAGGTGGAATCCTCTGCTCTAGCTACCTCACAGTCCGTTTGGGGGATTACTCTGGACTGGTTTTTCAGGTTGCCAGAATTTTTCTGCTGATTCTTCCTCATGAGTGTTTTCTTTTATCCATTTCCTTGCCCTAATTTTCCTTTCTCTTCCTCTTGCTTTTTAAGTTACCATGCCTCTGGCCTAAGGTTTCGATGAGTCTTTTTGGTACAAGACCAAAAGGATGAGAAGATTAAAGAGCAAGAAGGTAAAAAATATTTTTAAAAAAGAGAAAGGAAAGGGGATGAGTAAAAGGGAATATTGACCAAAAACAAGAGAAGCACAGAAAGAGGAAGACAAGAGTAATAAAGTTGTACAGTAGGGTACTTTGTTTTTTTTTTTATACCAAGGAGTCATATTTAGGGGTGAAATTTCCTGAGCTCCTTCAAACAGCAAAAAGACTAACTCACTGAACTCTCAAAGCTTCACCATATTTTTTTTTTTTTTTTTTTTTTTTTGGAGACAGAGTCTCATTATGTCGCCCTCAGTAGAGTTCCATGGCACCACAGCTCACAGCAACCTCAAACGCTTGGGCTTAAGTGATTCTCTTGCCTCAGCCTCCCAATTATCTGGGACTACAGGCGCCTGCCACAACGCCCAACTATTTTTTTGCTATAATTTTCATTGTTGTTTGGCAGGCCCCTGTCTGGGCTCAAACCTGCCAGCTCTGGTGTATGTGGCTGGCACTCTAGCCACTGAGCCACAGGCACCAAGCCCAGTACAATACTTTGACTCAACCTTAAAACCCCCCAACCTCTGGGGGTGCTGGGTGGGGTGGTTCCCTTGAGGACAGCAGCTCTTTGCCAGCCTGAGCAGACACCTCACCTTCACCAAATAGAGAGGAAAGACAAAAATACTATAAATCAAACCAAAACAAACAAACAGAAAATCTTACAGGATAAAATTGGGGGAAAAACCAATTAATAAGGGCAGAAACACTAGCAAAAATGAAGTCCTTATTATTAAAGAGGGCAACAATGGAAAATTATATTTAAACTAGAAAAATGAAGAAAGAAAAGGAAAAAAAAAGAAAAATCTAGAGGAAAAATGTTGAAATTAAAAAAAAAAAAAACCCAAAGCAGTATATCTGTCTTGCTTGTATATGATGGGTTCCAGATCAGCCTGAGCAGCCTGGGCAACAGGTGATCTTCTGGGGTATGAGATGTTAATCATAATGCTGATACAGCTGTATGAGGTCGAGACTGGAGGCCTCTGCTGATTTCTCAAAGCCCTCAGGGTTGAGAACCTAAATCTCTCCTCACCCTGCTTAAAAGACACTGTAAACTGTTAACCTTGGCTAACCACAAGCTTTCCCAGGAAAGTACTTATTGCTGAGATCTCTCCTGAAGTGGCCGCCTGCTTATCCAGTGTGCCAAAACCAGTCTCACTCTATACCCCTGAGGGCCGAGGCTACAAGGCAGCCCTCCTACTGGCAAACACTGAAAGCTCCACTCTTCCCCAGAGTCTCAGTCCCGGCCTTTGGTGCTGCTCAGTCACTAGATCACTCGTCCAAGGTCTCCCGGCCTAAGCCTCACTCTGTGACTGATGGTAGAGCCTGCAGGGGCAGTTCTCCCACAATGGCTGCACGCAGCCTACCGCCAAAAAATATGAGCTCTGTTCTAGCTCAGTGGGTCAGTCTGAGGCCCTAGACAATGCTTAAAGCCAAACACACTCTCACCCAAATTCTCCCAAGGTAGTTCAACCGAGTGCCCAAGTCCAGAAAAACAAAACAATCCTCAGGGAAGGCCTTCCCTGTTTGCAATCTTGCTGATGTTGTAGGTATAGCTGTGGCAGCCATGGCCTCGAATTGAATGAACACAACCACTTGCCACTTCTCCACTGCTTTTGTCCTTCTCCTGGGGTCCAGAAGTCTCTCGCTGTCTTCCTGCATCCCCAAAGGGATGTTTCTGGGCAGAGCCCCCAAGCCAGAGATGCCTGGAGTCTTATCCTTCCAATCTCACCATGCCCAGTTGCAAAGAAGCTGTTACTTGGCTGCCATCTTGCTCACCAACCCAGTAGAAAAAATATTTTCATTCATTAAGAAGAAATATATCATCACAAAGATCTCCATCCTCATCGTCTTCACATTGAGTAAGCTGAGGAGGAGGAAGAGGAGGAGGAGGTGTGGGTCTCGGGGGTGGCAGAGGCTAAAGAAAACCTGTGACTAATTGGATCTGCACAGTTCAGACCCAATTTGAACTTATAAAAGAGGGAGGTGATACAGTTGAGATTAGGAACGAGAGAGGGAAGGGAATCTAATGTTTTACTTTATCCCCCCCTCCTTTTTTTTGAGACAGAGTCTCACTATGTTTCCCTTGGTAGAGTCACAGCTCACAACAACCTCAAACTCTTCAGCTTCAGCAATTCTCTTGTTCCCAAGCGATTCTCAGCCTCCCAAGTAGCTGGGACTACAGGCACCCGCCACAACACCCAGCTATTTTTTTGGTTGTTGTTGTTGCAGTTGTCATTTGTTTAGCTGGCCCAAGCCGAGTTCAAACCCACCAACCTCAGTGCATGTGGCTGGCGCCATAACCACTGTGCTATGAGCACTGAGCCATCCCCTTTTGAGCTCTATTTTGTACAACATAATATTTTTATAATAAAACTTTTTCTTTTAGCATGCAGACATCTTTTTCAAAAGCTTTTGTTTCAATGACAGAATTTTCTGGTTAGTCTTTAATTTATCAGGGCATCTCTCAAATTTCAGGTAAGTGCTGTTAATCTGTTCTGTGAAACCCAAGAACAGGAATATGAACCTGTTCCTGGGTTTCACATATAAAAGAAATAAAGGGCAGGGCACCATGGCTCACGCCTATAATCCTAGCACTCTGGGAGGCCGAGGCAGGTGGATTGCCCTGACCTCACAGGTTCCAGACCAGCCTGTGCCAGAGTAAGACCCCATCACTAAAAATAGCCGGCATTGTGGTGAGCACCTACTGTAGTCCCAGCTACTTGGTAGGCTGAGGCAAGGGGATTGCTTGAGCCCAAGAGGTTGAGGTTGCTGTCAGCTATGATGCCACAACACTCCATTGAGGGTGACAAAGTGAAACTCATCTTTAAAAAAAAAAAAAAGAAAATATACATAATGTACTTGGGAGAAATATATTCCAATAAGAGGTGGAAGCTGACACGTGGGCATGCTAACTATTGTACTGTTTTTTATCAAAATAAATGAGGTGGGACTTTTTTGTTTGATTGGTTTTGCTAAGTTTTTTTTTTTTTTTTTTCAGTTTTTGGCTGGGGCTGGGTTTGAACCCACCACCTCCGGCATATGGGGCCAGTGCCCTACTTCTTTGAACCACAGGTGCCACCCGGTTTTGCTAAGTTTTTATTCCCAAAGTGTGGTAATGTCATGATTATTTATATATGTTTAATATGTATTGTATTTTAATATAAATTAAAATAAAATGATTGACATATATAAATGATTACTTACATATATATGAATGAAACTCTTAAGCAATTACATAAGCTACTCCCAAGGATAGCTTTTGTGAAACAAGAAAAGAAACTTTGGTGTGTTACTCGGTGGTTGCAGAATCTAGGCAAGTGGTTTTCGCTTCTCTTTTGCTGGCTGTAGAGCACTTCCTTCCCAGCGGGTGGGAGCGCAGGCATGGCAGTGTGACATGAGCACCATGTTTGCAGACACCCTGCTCATCGTTTTTATCTCTGTGTGCATGGCTCTGCTTGCCAAGGGTATAACCTGGGTCCTGATTTATAGGACAGACAAGTACATGAGACTGAAGGCAGAAGTGGAAAAACAGAGTAAAAAATTGGAAAAGAAGAAGGAAACAATAATAGAGTCAGCTGGTCGACAACAGGAAAAGAAAATAGAGAGGCAAGAAGAAAAACTGAAGAATAACAACAGAGATCTGTCAATGGTTCTGATCAAATCCATGTTTCCAATTGGCTTTTGTTGTACTACCCTAATGGGAATGTTCAATTCCGGATTTGATGGCAGAGTGGTGGGAAAGCTTCCTTTCACCCCTCTTTCTTACATCCAACGATTGTCTCATAGAAACCTGCTGGGAGATGACACCACAAACTGTTCCTTCATCTTGCTGTACATTCTCTGTACTATGTCAATTCGGCAGAACATTCAGAAGGTTCTTGGCCTTGCCCCTTCACAAGCTGCCACCAAGCAGGCGGGTGGATTTCTTGGCTCTCCACTTCCTTCTGGGAAATTCTCTTGAACTCAAGCAAGAACTCTTTAATTCCTGTTATTCTTTTCAGAAACTCACATCAGACTGGCAACTGCTTTGCAGCAAGAGTCATAGGCTACCCTAGCAGTTGGGCCACTTTTTAGTTTTGAGTTACTTTTAGACCTTTTGGATATGATTAGAATGAGAATGGCAACAAACAAATATAATAGTGCTTTTGGTCATAGATGAATTATTTTTTAAATAAATGAATTGATTAGGTAAGTTCAGGTGATATTTATGTAATGAAAAACAAACAGCATCTTTCTGTTTCACTGTCATAAATATTTTCTGTGGGACTGACTCTCAAGGCCATGGTGTGTACCGTGGAAGATGGCTTTCTATGAACATTTAAAGATCTAGAAGGAAAATTTTGCTTATGATTGTAACTCTTAATGGAACTCTTGTGTTGTTTTTTTTCAAGCCAAATATATGACTAGACATCAATAAAGAGGAAAAAAGAAATTTGAAGCAAAAAGAAAAAAAGAAAAGAAACTTTTCTAGCTTCATCCTATTTCATTATTCAATATGGTAGCCACTAGCTTGGCCCCTGTAGCTCAGTGGTTAGAGCGCCAGCTACATACACCGGGGCTAGCAGGTTCGAACCCGGCCTGGGCCTGCTAAACAACAATGACAACTGCAACAAAAAATATCCAGGCATTGTGGGGGGTACTGTAGTCCCAGTTACTTGGGAGGCTGAGGCAAGAGAATCGCTTAAGCCCAAGAGATTGAGGTTGTTGTGAGCGGTTATGTCACCGCACTCTACCAAGGACGACATAGTGAGACTCTGTCTCAAAAAAAAAAAAAAAAAAAATATATATATATATGGTAGCCACTGGCCACACTTAGCCATTGAATACTTACATGCAACATGGTACAGAGGAAGATGTACCTCAGTGCAGAATGCACAGAGAATTACAGAGACTTAGTCTGAGAAAATGTAAAATATCTCATTAATAATTTTATATTCAATATATATTAAATTGATAATATTTGGGATATGTTAGATTAAAAAACACAGTATTTAAATTAATTTCATATGTTTATTTTCCCTTCCTTTTTTTCTTTTTTTTTCGGGGGACAGAGTCTCAAGTTGTCACCCTGGGTAGAGTGCCATGGTGTCACAGCTCACAGCAACCTCCAACTCTGGGGCTTAAGCGATTCCCTTGCCTCAGCCTCCCAAGTAGCTGGGACTACAGGCACCCACCACAACACCTGGCTATTTTTTTGTTGTTGTTGCAGTTGTTGTTGTTTTTTCAGCTGGCCTGGGCTAGGTTTGAACCCTCCAGCTTCGGCGTATGTGGCTGGCGCCCTACGCACTGAGCTACAGGCACTGCCTCTTTTGCCTTCTTTAAAAGTGACTACTAGAAAAATGTTAACTACCTAAATGGCTCATATTACATTTCTATATTTCTACTGGACAAGAGGAAACATCTTCACTACAGCCCAGCTCTGCCTGTTACAGAGATGCCTTTGCAATAGTAGGTAGAATCCTTAAACAAGTTGTTCAAGCTCTTCTAGACTGAATTCCTTATCTATAAAATTGTATTGTCATGAGAATTTTTTCTTTTTTGACAGAGTGTCACTTTGTCACCCTCAGTAGAGTGCCATGGAGTCACAGCTCACAGCAACCTCCAGCTCTTGGGCTAGGGCAATTGTCTTGCCTCAGCTTCCCGAGTATCTGAGACTACAGGCACCTGCCACAACACCCAGCTATTTTTGTTGCAGTTGCCACTGCTGTTTTAGCTGGCCGGGGCCAGGTTCAAACCTGTCACCTTTGGTATATGAGGCCGGTGCCCTACCCACTGAGCCACACCCACCTCCCCAAGAGAACTTTTTTTTTTTTGAGACAGAGTCTCACTATTCTGCCCTCCATAGAGTGCTGTGGCCTCACAGCTCACAGCAACCTCCAACTCTTGGACTTAAGCGATTCTCTTGCCTCAGCCTCCCAAGTAGCTGGGGCTACAGGTGCCCACCACAATACTTGCCTATTTTTTTGTTGCAGTTGCCATTGTTGTTTAGCTGGCCCAGGCTGGGTTCGAACCCTCCAGCCTGAGTATATGACGCTGGTGCCGTAACCACGGTGCTAGGGCGCTGAGCCTTGTCGCGAGAATTAAATGGGGAAACAGTGTGCGAAGCATTTGACTTGCCTGTGTAGCATCTAACAAGCCCCCAATTAAAGGTTAGTTTCTAGAATCATCATTCATTGGCTGCCCAAATTCTTATTTGTATTTGAAAATGTCTATGTTCTTGCAGTTTCTATCTAACTGCGTAGTTGGGGCTTCCCTTGAAGAAATTGCAGAAGAAGAGGAAGAAGAAGATGAAAATAAGTTAGCTATGCCAGAAGCTTCATTAGCCAAACTGAAGGAAGGCACATTCCAGATTGTGGGCACACTTTCCAACCCTGAAAGTGTTCGGCCGGACTTTGCCGTGGAGACTTACTCAGTAAGTATGGATGTTTTTTGCTTGGAGTAAATAAAGAGAGGAGTCACCTTCTGCTCCAACATCTATACAATATGTTTTTACTCTTTGCCTCTCATTCTCTCTAGGGCCACTTTGTGCCAGGGCTGGGGTGTGCCTTTCTCTTATGATAAACATTAGTCATGTTGTCTCCACTTTAAATTTTTGGCTGGCCGGGCACGGAGGCTCACACCTGTAATTCTAGCACTTGGGAGCCCTAGGTGGGTAGATTGCCTGAGCTCACAGACTGGAGACCAGCCCAAGCAAGAATGACACCTCATTTCTTTTCTTTTTTTTTTTTTAATTAAATCATAGCTGCGGGCTTGGCGCCTGTGGCTCAACGGACTAAGCTGGACTAACCTGAGCTGGCGGGTTCAAATCCAGCCTGGGCCCACCAAACAACAATGATGGCTGCAACCAAAAAATGGCCGGGCATTGTGGTGGGCACCTGTAGTCCCAGCTACTTGGGAGGTGGAGGCAAGAGACTCGCTTGAGCCCAGGAATTGGAGGTTGCTGTGAGCTGTGATGCCACAACACTCTATCCAGGGTGACAGCTTGAGGCTCTGTCTCAAAAAAAATAAAAAATAAAAATAAAAATAAATAAATCATAGCTGCATACATTAGTGCAATCAAGGGATACAATGTGCTGGTTTCATATATAATCTGAAATGTTTTCATCAAACTATTTAACATACCCTTCATGGCATTTTCTTAGTTATTGTATGAAGACATTTGTATTCTGCATTTAGTAAGTTTCGCCTGTACCCTTCTAAGATGCACCGTAGGTGTGGCTCCACCAATTACCCTCCCTCCACTCCAACCTCCCTCCTCCCCTCCCTTCCCATATTCTTGTGCTATAGTTGGGTTATAGCCTTCATATGAAACCTTTAAATTAGCTTCATAGTACGGCTGAGTACATTGCATACTTTTTCTTCCATTCTTGAGATACTTTGCTAAGAAGAATATGTTCCAGCTCCATCCATGTAAACATGAAAGAGGTAAAGTCTCCATCTTACTTTAAGGCTACATAGTATTCCATGGTATACATGTACCACAATTTATTAATCCATTTGTGGGTCGAGGGGCACTTGGGCTTCTTCCATGACTTAGCAATTGTGAATTGGGCTGCAATAAACATTCTGGTACAGATGTCTTTGTTATAATGTGATTTTTGGTCTTCTGGGTATATACCTAGTAAAGGAATTTTAGGATCGAATGGCAGGTCTATTTTTAGATCTCTAAGTACTCTCCAAACATCCTTCCAAAAGGAACATATTAGTGTGCATTCCCACCAGCAGTGTAGAAGTGTTCCCTTTTCTCCACATCCATGCCAACATCTCTGGTTTT
>CAUYRH010060380.1:0-25553 GCA_963574655.1 Perodicticus potto
CATCGACCCATGAATGGATTAATAAATTGTGGTATATGTACACCATGGAATATTATGCAGCCTTAAAGAAAGATGGAGACTTTACCTCTTTCATGTTTACATGGATGGAGCTGGAAAATATTCTTCTTAGCAAAGTATCTCAAGAATGGAAAAAAAGTATCCAATGTACGCAACCCTACTATGAAACTAATGTATAGCTTTTGTGTGAAGGCTATAACCCAATTATAGTACAAGAATATGGTGAAACGGGCAAGGGAGGGGAGTACAGGGGGTAGGATGGGTAGAGAGAGGGTAAATGGTGGGATCACACCTACGGTGCATCTTAGAAGGGTACAGCTGAAACTTATTACATGTAGAATGTAAGTGTCTTAACACAATAACTAGGAAAATGCCATGAAAGCTATGTTAACCAGTTTGATGAAACTATTTCAGATTGTATGTGAAACCAGGACATTGTACCCCATGATTGCATTAATGTACACAGCTATGATTTAATAAAAAAAAGAAAAAAATAAGTTTGGCAAGTCAGAAAACACTCAGGGAATTGTGAATAAAAAAGAAGAAAAAGAAAGAAAAAAAATAGTAATTATAGAGATATCACTCCACATGAATACAGACTCTATTAAACAATAATAATGTCTTAATGAATACAGACTCTACTAAACAATAATAATGTCTTCTAATGTTCACAATGTTAGTGTAACTAATATAGATATTAATAGTACACAAAGGCTAGAGGGGGAAACACATGGACTTTAAATTGTTTAATATCCTTATGTATTATATTAAACTCTAATAAGTCAAAGATACGTATTTAACCACTAGGGTAGTGGTTCTCAGATTTGAGCGTTGTACTGGAATTACAAAGAAGGCTTGTTCATACAGGGAGTTCCATGATCCACCCTCAAAGTTTCTGATTCAACTTTCAAGGTAGGCTCAAAAAGTTGCATTTTTGCTAAAATCCAAGGTGGTGTTGATGCCACTTGTTAGACAAAGACACTTTGAAAATTAATTCAGTTAGGTAAGTACTGAAACAATGTCAAAGAATGTGTAGTGGACAGCTGATAGAATAGGAAATGTAATGATAATAAAAAGAGAAATAATAATAGTAAGAGTGACTAATAGAAAGTAAGCAAGAAAGGAGAAAGCAAAAGAACATAAGATTAATGTGTCAAGGAAAAATGAAGTTTTGACAATGAAGATTTAAATCTTCAGGTATTACATTATATGTATAAAGACTAGATACTCTAATCAAAATGGGAAATTGTAATATTGGATAAAATAATATAACCAAACCAGAAACAAGATGTAAAAATGTTAAAATAGAAATAAAAAGATTCACCACACACACATCAACCAAAGAAAACTATGTGGACAAATTATATCAGATATAGTAGTTATCAGGGCATGATATATTTATTATAGACATAAAGAAACTTTTAATCTTCATAACAGGTAAATCCACTAGAGGAATTTTGAACTTTTAAATGTTTAAATACATACTCACAACAAGAAATACACAAATGAAAGACTGACAGAACCAAGAGCGAAATAGAAAAATTCTAAATCTTAGTTGGAGAGCTTAACACATTTATCATATCTGACAGAATTAAGTACCCAAAATATCAATAATTACTTAGAAGATCCGAACAACATGATTAGCAAACTTTACTAAATATAGATAAGTAGAAACAACGAAGCCTATAATTTCAGAAGAGCATATGTTGTTTATAATTGTACAGAGAATGCTCAGTAAAATTGATTACATACTAGCTATAAAGGAAGTTTCGGTAATTTTAAATCATTAAAATTATTTAAAATATCTTTGGATCCACTGAAATTGACCTGGAAATGACTTTAAAATTCTAATTAAAGCAGTGCAGTTGTTCTCTGGTTTATGGCTATTTAGCTACAATCTGTACCTAGTTCTTCAGATGGCCTTTTCTCTATGTCTTTTCTTCTGTCACTTACAAGGACGCTTATCATTGGACTTAGGGATTCACCAGGCTCACCCAAGATGACCACATTGTGAGATTCTTCATTATATTTGTAAACCCGTTTTCTAAACAGAGTAACTTTTGCAGGGTGTAGGATATGGACATATTCTTAGAGGGATCACCCCTCAATCATTACAAAGATTAATAAATTTCTACCAAGCCTGATGCAAAGAAAACAACTAAGAATAAAACACAAATTGTCAACATCAGTAATATAAAAGAAGATGTCATTATAGATCCTTAAAACATGACAAAGGCAAGAAAATGATATTATTATTAACTACTGTATGCTGATATTTGAAAAGTTGTATGCAATAGACAAATTCCTTGAGAAACTTTACTTTGACTGATATGAAAATAAATAGAAAATCTGTTTAGTCCTGTAAGTTTTGTAGAAATTTAATTTTCTAATTAAAATCTTTACAGAAGAAATCTCCACGCTACTATAAATTCAAGGGCCATTTTTTTAGTCCAAATATTTAATGGAAAGAAACAGTTCTAATTGCATCAAATACTTACAGAAAAGTAGAAAACAGCTCTTGACTTTTTTTATGATGGCAGCATAATCTTAATAGTAGGATTAATATAAAAAGGATACTGATAGGACAATCTCTTTCATGCTAAAAAAAAAGTATTCCTACTAGAATCTTCAAAAATTGAATTTATATGTATTCAAAGGATAATGAATAAGGTCTGGATAGAGTATATTCCTGAAATGTAATAATTTAACATTCAGAAACCAATCAGTGAAATTTACCACTTTTATAGAATAAAGGAGAAAACCATATGGTCATCTCACTAGGCATTAAAAAAATGAGATACAATTCACCACTCCTTGAGGCTGAACAAAGTGGATATGGGAGCAAACTCTCTGATAAAGAATTTCTACAAAATATCTACAGTAAAAATTGAATGGAAATGTCAAAAGATTTACCACAGATTAGTACCATTCTTATTCAACTTCATCATGGATGCCCTTGCCAGTAGAATAAGGTTAAAAAAGGAAATTAAAGGTATAAAGATTAGTGAGAGCAAAAATTATCATTATTTAGTATGATATTTTTGTGTACTTGTGTTATGGACCTGTGTCCTCCACAAATGCATATGTTGTAGCCCTAACACCCCAAGCGACTATGTCTGGAGATAAGGCTTTAAGAAAGTAATTAAGATTAAATAAGGTCATAAAGGTGGAGAGCTCATCTGATAGGACTGGAGTCTTCCTAAAGGAAGAAGAGACATTAGAACAGTCTTTCTCTCTCTGTTGCTCTTACTCTATTTCTGTATGATTGAAGAAGAAAGGCCCCATGAGGACATAGCAAGAAAATGGCTATCTGTGACCAGGACTCTCATTAGAAACAAGCCCTGTTTGCACCTTGATGTTGGACTACCAGTCTCCAGAACTGTGAAAAAATAAATTTATGTTGTTCAAACTACCCAGTCTGTGGTCTTTTGTATAACAGCTCAAAATCTAAAAGGCTCTATAGAAGTAGTAACTGTATTGAGTAAAATAGGATGACATTAAACCAATACATAAAATCACTTATATTTTGGTAGATGGAAAGTAGATGCTAAAGAAAATTAAAAATGATACAATTGACAGCACCCAAAACATTTCCTTGGGGTATATGTAATAAAATATTTGTAAGACTTGTAAACAAAAAACAATAAAATATTAACAAAATCACAAATTCATAGAGAATTTCATGTTCAAGTACTAGAGATCTCAATATTATAAAAATAATTTCAAACACCTAAATAGTCAACTTAATTGTAATAAAAAAATCTTTCATAGTTTGGTGGAAATTTGAAGGATGATCCTAAAATATATTTGGAAATGCAAAGAGCCAAGAATTGCCAAGCCAATGTTTAAAGAGAGGTTGAGTTATTAATGCTTAGCATAAAGGTGGAGTAATTAAGACGATGTAACTTAGGTAAGTATACCAATGGAGCAGAATAAAAAAAGTAGGAACAGCCCACATGTACACACTCACTTGAACTATGATAAGTGAAGATGATATTTCTGTGCAATGTGTAAATATAGTCTTAAAAAAAAAATAGTTATAGGTCAACTGGTGATCAACAAGAAAAGAATGAATCTTGACCCTTATTTCACTCCATATGCAAAAGTATATTTCTTTAGAATATAGAAATATGGCTCTTTACAAGAGACCACCTGTCTTGCAATCAAAATCTGACTCTCTACAGGAAAAAGTCGCTGAACCCTGGACTATCTTAGGTTTCCTTGCCTTCAGAGTTCCAGTTGGGTTGTTCAACAGAGCACGTAGGTAGAGATTAGAGGAAGGGGAAAGATTGAGTTCTACGCAAGGCATAGGAGCCTTAAGCTAAGGAGTCTCCCTGTCAAAGCTCCTAGGTCTTCCCAAGGCAGCTATCTCTTTCTTACTCTTTTCCTTTGGGTTAGACAACCTTCATCCTTTACCATATAATAATGGCTATAGCCCTGCCCTATCTCCTGTAGTTACCCAACATCTTCTTCACATGTTGCAAATTGTCCCTGAACACTCTTCAAATTATCCTAAGCTATGTGAGCCATATGTTTGTCAGTGGAATCCTAGCTCATAATTTATTAAGCACTTGCATTTTGCCAGGGACTGGGTTAAAAGGTTCATTTCATTATGTAATTTAAACTTGATAAAATAACTATGGGAGGTGGAATTACTGTTACCATTCCCTTTTAACAAATGAGGCAGCCAGTATTATGGTTTAAACACTTGAACAATTTCACAGAGCTAATAAGAAGAAGTCCTAGGACTTGAATCCAGTGCCATTAATTAGAGCCTTCAGAGCTGAAGATGTTAACCATCATTCCAAATTTTCATCTTGAGAGGTTCTTGATAATGCCTTATTGAGTTGGTGCTTAGATTAAAAACAAATTCTTAATTATAATTTCATGTAATTATTACCACAACAGTAGATCTAAAATTATTGCCCTATTATTGCAGCTAAATTTGAAGTCAATACAATTTAAATGACTTACTCAAGGATACTAGAAGATAAAATTTAACCCAGTCAGGTTCCCATATTATATATAACTGTATAGTCTTCCTTTATTAAATACATAAACTCATCTATTTTGAATGATATTTACAATTATATTTGTTATAAAAACTGTATTAATATATTCTTTCATATCATGCTAATGAGTTATCATCTGCTCATAGTAATGTGGTAAAAATGTGGTGCATGCTATGTATATGAGATAGGGGCATGGAGGGTTAGGAGAAAAAGGTGAAAAGCTGAAACAATTAAGTTTTCTATATGAATTAGGAGCTGTTAGTTTTTATATCTAGTCCTAGAGAATTATCAGTAAATTGATTCAAATCAACTATGAAAAGCCAGGATGAAATTCTCTCCCATACTGCTGTGATTTGATTGGTGAGAAGCGAAGATTCAGCCAAGTTGCCAACTTGTTTCTCTCAAGCCCTTGGCATCCTGCAGTTCGCTCAGTCCCAAGCCAACAGTCTGGCCAACAGAGCTGCTGGAGACACATAGATTTTCAATTCATTGTTTAATTGGCCTTCTGAGAAGACAAA
This sequence comes from Perodicticus potto, assembly GCA_963574655.1. Classification (NCBI taxonomy): domain Eukaryota; kingdom Metazoa; phylum Chordata; class Mammalia; order Primates; family Lorisidae; genus Perodicticus; species Perodicticus potto. Next base: position 5,549 of record CAUYRH010060380.1, read on the forward strand.
GAACCACAGGTCCCCAACAGGTCCGAGATACTCCTCTCGCCCTAAGACAGGGCACGCCACAGACTCTAATAAAAATTCCTCTCATTTGTCCATGGAACACATTTTATGTTGCTAATATCCTGTTGCAGGCACAAATGCTCCCAGTTGCCTTTGCCACATTTAGGGAATGTATTTTAGATAAAATTATTTAAAAAAAATATACAAATCTATAATCCTATTTGTTTTGTTCAGTCTGAAGATGGTGCTTTTGAAAAAGAACTGCTGATTCCTCTTGAGATCAGAACTCAAAGTATATGATGTGTGTGTGTATATGTACGTGTGTGTATATGTACGTGTGTGTGTGTGTGTGTGTGTGTGTGTTTGTGTGTGTTTAAATCCCTTGCCTTTGATAATACCCTTCCTGCTAGATCCACTTTTTCTGGGATTAGGGTAGAGTGGGAGGCAAACGTACAGCATCTGATTTGAGCAGCCCTTTGCAGGGATGTCATCATCTTACCAGACAACAAGGCAATTGGCCTGCTGTCATGCATTTACACCAATAGCTTACAAAGAAGACACATTTGTGTATCAGTTTAAGTCCTGGAATGGATTAGATCAATCACTGTAGCTGATGATGATATTAACATATACCTCTCACCATATCCCAGATACAAATGGGTGTCAATGTTGGATTCTAAAAATGCTAGTAAGATTCTGCTTTGGTCTCTAGAGAGGATTTCTTTGTCCATGACTTGTTTAGACATACTATATTTATACATGTTTCTATTGAGTTTATGTATTTCCAGTGGAATTTTCCAGTTGGCCCATCAAAAAGTCTTATAGCCTATCTTCCTATTATCTGAACAGTCACACAAAAAGGTAGGTAGTTCAGAGTTATCTATCTAGTGCAGAAGGCTCTGTCCCTATTTGGATGAAGTGTATTAAATATAAGCCTGCACAACTAGTGACAGGCTTAAAGAATCAGTCTCTGAGTCCCAATATGTTAAGAACAAACACTGGTATTCTATATGTTATACTGAGCAATCCCATATTTAAAATCTCTTAAAGTCAGTATTTTTCCAATCTCATAAAAATATTGAAAGTGACAAAGATGTATTCATTAGTTTAAGCTTTTGGTTCACTTATTTTTTCCAAAGTATTAATACCTTTACCTCTTATGTGTTAATAAGTGCACATTAAGACATAAGAGATGAACCAGTAACCACATTGTTAATAGAAAAAAATAGGAAATGGCTAATTTCATTTGACAGCTTATTATGGGAATATATACTTATGGTTACTTTTTTATGGGAATTAAGTATATCATCTTGAGTTTGATGGAGGTTTCCTTCTAGGCCTGGAAACTAGAATATGGTAGAATTCTGAGGAAGGCCTTTTTCCAAGGAGATTGCTCTGGAGCCAGATCTAAAAGAATTGATAGGACTTTGAGAACTAGAGGGGAGGGGTACCAGAAGGATTCTAGGCTGAAGAATTAAGGCTATGCATGTCATATATGGAAGTTCCTGGGCTAAAATGTGATGTGTAGAATGATAGGCTCATTTTGGATGGCATGAGATAAGAATTAAAGGTTTGCTGAATTCTTGTTTGAGACAACTTTGCTTGATTTCAAACCTTGTTAATGCTGTTGAGTTTAGCTATTCTCCTCTCTGACATCAGGACATTCTTAAGCCTTTTAATACCTTTGGTGAGTGACTTTGGCTAGGAGGCCAAAACTCAAATGATCTTCATTAAGGCAAGAGCTAGATGTCATCCAGTTTGATGGCCTTGTCAGTTTTCTGAGCCATGGGATCACGCTAGCTGGCATCTGACCAGAAATCAAGATACTTGGCTAAACAATGTTTCAGAATGACAACATATATGGGGAAGACTAAAGATGACACCTTCCAAACTTCAGCATTTTAAGGACCAGTAGAAATCTCTACTTACCTCATATTAATACTGTTCTATCAGTAGAAACAAGGAGCCATCTCCATTTTCTCCTTCAAGGATATTATTAAAACCTATATCTGCTTGCCTGGTAATTTCTGCCCAATTGACCATTAAAAGACTTGAGTTTCCTTTTGATTGGTCATAATATAAAAGATCATAAACTTAGAAATTTTCAACAGCAAATACTTCCTGGTAAGAGATCAGTTGGTGAGAAAGTTGGAGGAATCAACATGTATAATGGCACACTACAGTGGCATAGAGATAATCTAAATTTACTATTGTTTTTTAACATTTTATTTCATAAAATTACTGTTGTTTTTCAATAGTGACCCAGATTTGCAAGCATTGAAAATGGAAACATCTTCTGCTAAGATGTGGATCAAGCCTTATTTTCTTTCATTTTTTGAAAATGTAGCTGTGTATATTTTCCCCTTCCTTTTCAAGATATGGAAGGTTCCTGGAAGGTTGAGTGAAGTTTATTTCCTTTTTAATCTAAAACCCCTGTTAAGCTCTATCATAGTTATTTATCATACTATGCTGTCCTATTCATTTATTTGTCTGCCTACCTGACTCACTGAGGAAGGAATTTAGTTGTTTTTTGTTTCTTTCTTTCTTTTTGATGTTTGTGCTTTTCTTGGAATAAGATCACTGTTTCAGTAGAATTGGAAGGCCTGTCTGATCAGAGCCCTGCCACCTCTACCACCTCATCCTAGTACTTTCTCATTTGTTCAGTACTTTAAGTCACACTGGCTTTATTGAAGATCCTAGAATGTTCCAGGTGCTTCATTTTGTTGTTGTTTGAAGTTCTGTCTCATTTAGCAAATACTCTGTCCTATGAAGGTCTACCTTGGTAACTACAGAATGTAAGTAGAACTACACAGATGATAAAGATACTTCTTGGGTTCTGATTTTATGTAAAACTTTGTGCTAAGTACTTCACCAGATTTACTCACTTATTCTTTAAATCAACTTTGTGATATAGGTATTAATATTGCTATCTTTTCAAAAATATCATTATCTTAATTTCTAGATGAGAAAACTGAAGCAGAAAGGGAATTAGCCAAGTTCTCAATGACACACAATTGGTGCTGAAATTGTGTGTCAAACTTAAGAAGTCTGCCTCTTTGAAATTTATTCTCCAACAACTCTCCAATAGTGTTTCTTACATTAAACAGGACCTTCTGAACTCCAAAAAATTTCCTGGTCTAACCAAATCTCTAATCTCCTGGGAAATGCCTTTCCTGAATCAGAGGTGAATGATAAAAGTTACTATAGATCTATCATGTACAAAACTCTTACCAATGATTGCTGAAAGAATCTAAACCAACTCATGGGTCTATGTGTCAAGGACAACCAGAAAAATCTATCTGCCTGTCATTATTTTCTCAACCATAATAACTTGCTTAGTCTTACTGATGACCAATTGGTTTTTCTTTAATTGGGACTAAAATGCTGTCTCATTGTCTAGTCTTTCCTTTGGTTAGATGCTATTCCTGACTCTTGAGTATTTTTTTCTAACATGTTCTTGTTCTGAAGATACAAGCCAAATAATTTTCTATTCCTTTACACACATATAGCTATTGAATTCTGACTCTTAAAATCCCTATCTAAGTCTGAGTTTCAACGTCCTATCCCGCTCAAGAGCAAAATAAAGATATTACTAGCAATTATATGTATTTGCCATTTTCAGCAGAATTATCCTACCAAGTTCTAGAGTGCATTCATATTTGAACTTAAAATACAGGGTGGCCATAAAGTTCATGTGCAATTTGAAATAGTGTGCAATTTAAAATTGCACATGAACTTCATGGCCACCCTGTACAGTTGATATTGTAATTGACAGTTTTCTTTATGATTTTTCTCATTGCCAAATAGAACAGTTGGCACTGTGACATTTCTCACATCACTCTATGAGGAAGGAGGAAGGATTAAATTATGGTTAAAAGCACGTGTTTTGCAATAGGACAGATCTGGGTTTGAAGCCAAGCTCTGCAATTGCCAACTGTGCATCCGTCTTCAAGCCACTTAATGTAAATCTTAATGTCCTTATCTGAATGGTAAGAATTATGGTGGTATTGACTTCAAAGAATTATAAAGTTAAATAAGATAATGCACATAAAGTCATTATTGTGTGAGGTTCTCTTTTAAAAGCTTAAAACCACCAAAAATGTTTTTCCAAAAGGGCTAAAAGCTCTTTATCTGTGTTACACTGAATCACTGTTTTGTCTACAAACAACAGCTATGTGAGTTGATGTTCAAGAGGGAATCAGGATTAACTAGATGGAGAGGGTTTCTATTTTTGAAGAGGCACTTGGGACTCCCAAGTCACTGTGATTTTGTTTTATATTTTGGTAATAAAAGGAGAAAAGCTGCTACTGTCTGTGGTGTCACCTTGAGGGAATTGCCTCAGCTTTATAGGTTCAAAAAGTTAACTTCATTAGCTTGTTCTGGAGTGACCTGAGGTATTTATCAGTTTCTCTTAGGGAAATAATGCATGCTGTTCAAGCTAATAGGATATAGAGATAAACCAAAACTCTTTTTCTAGAATGCAAACATGATCATGTAATTTCCTTCCTTTGCACCACCAATGATGCTATCATTGGCACTGTCAATGTCTCTCCATGGATCTCAGAAAAAACTAAAAATGCCTTAATATGGCCTACAAGGCCCTTCCAGGCTGTCTCTCCAGAGCCTTGATGCCTTGACACCCCCTGTCCTTCTCCACTTGCCCTCTGCAAATGATATAACAAGTATAGCAAACTTTTGAAATGTAAAATTCATCATATTTTCAGTCTTTTCATATTCTCTTCCCTTATCACAGAACATTCTTCCTCCTTCTTCTAATTCCCAGCCTCACTTTGACTATTTCCTTAGTCCAAAAATTAAGTATTAAATTTCATCTAGGGAGCCATTGCCAACCCCCTAGCTCTAGTTAAACTCCCTTGTCCCCTGCCCTTATCCCACTCTGCTATAATTGACTATTGACTATCTTGTTTATTCTAATTGGTTGTAAGTCCAGTGAGAGAAGGAATCTTGTTCTTTTTGTTTATCGTTAAGTTTCTAGAACTCAAAATATATGAGATCTGACAATTAAGTTCATGAACTCATCCTATAAAAAGTGCTATATACTTCATTGCTGAATATCATTACAGTCACCTTTGAAGTACTCCCCTTGGGAGGCAGTGAACTAATGCCAGTGTCTAGTCCACCCTTCAAAATAGTTTTGGAACTCTTTGGAATGGCCATCAGAGTTGTTGTTATGTTACCCTTGATGTTCTGAATCTCATAAAAATGTCTTCCTTTCAATATTTGTTTTATCTTTGGGTAAAGAAAAAAGGCACTGTGGGCCAGATTATAGGAGTAGGGTGCTGATTACAGTTACTTATCGGCTAAAATCTCCCTCACAGATACTGTTTAAAAACTTCCCCAAGATTATCAGTTAAGATTTTCTTAACTATTTTTTTTAATCCATGTTTACTTGGTCTATGATGCTTTTCACCGTGTTTCTCATGATGATTTTGATGCACAATTTGGTGAATTTTTGCAATGTTTTCCTCATTTCTGTTTATTACTGGCCATCCTGACCTCTCTATCAGAGGCACTTTCTATCCCCTCAGAAGAACATTTACTTCATTTGTACACTGCCATATTCTATATGGCATTATCCTCATAAACTTGGACTTACATGTCCCTGCTTTAACTACTACTCTTGCCAAGTTTAATAAGAAATTTATAAATGTTTGTTGCTCTACTTTAAGCTCCGACATTCTCGTGATGACACACAAACATGTGCAACAACAGTAATGAATGTCATTCAGCAATATACCACCACACATCAACAAAACACAATTCTGAGACACTGATATACCAAGGTTATAAAACCCTGCCAACCTGTTTGTACAGTGCTGCCAATGTAAGTGCACAGAGTCAAGTTCACAAACTTAACTGTCTGATCTCATACATGAAAAATATTTCCCACTGAATAAATAGAATTAAGGTTTGTGCAATGGGAGAAATTTGTGTCAACCTGTCTTTGGTGTCTGCAAAAAATATCTTGCCAACACATTTTTCCACTGCCCCTATTCCAAACCCATTTCTTTGGGGAGTGGGCTTATTCAGCGAGGCTTAATCTTGGAGCAGATGGTTTCTTGCTTGCTCAATGCAATTTAACAGATGTATGTATAAAGTATTATAAGCCTGATGAGTCCCTTTATTTACTCTATATTGTAATAATCTTTTAAATGCCTTCTCATCTGTCTGTGAGGACTGTTATTTCTTCCATACCAGCTTTGTTTCAGCTCATCTGTTTAGATGGAGAGTCATAGCTTAGTAAGTAGCCATGAGTCAAACTCTTCAAAGAAGTCTAGAACTTGTAGGATTGTCTTTGGATGTTAAGTAGGACTGTTATTCAATTCCTCTACTTTTGCTACTTGATTATCTCAGTAGGAATCATTATCTTAATAATGAAGAGATTAAAATCAAAGGCTCTAAAGTGAGATATTACTATTTTTATTTTTAATATTAGTTGACTACGTTCAAATACTACAGGAGATTCAGTTTCTAACCTGAAGTTTCCACTCTGGTAGGAGATCCTGAAAACTAATTTGGGTGAAGGAATTATCAGTAATATTAGAGCTTCTGCAACAGTCATAATGAAAAGGAGAACTGGTTGAGTGTTGATGAGTTGTTTACAGCAGAAGACAACAAGGCCTGTATGGTGACAACTAAATTTCCAAGGAGAATTCTAAAATTTAACAATAACAACTCTTCTCTCATATGTGGGTCCAACTACTGCCCATGGATTAACATTGTCTTTAAAGAATGAGATTGAGAAAATATAAACCCTTGACTTTTCATTATGAAATCCAAGGACTAGATGTCAGTGTAAGTGATTTGTACTTATTTGTGTGTGTATGTCCCTGAATACAGGACATGTGCTATTGATATTCAACCCTCAGTTACACAACAGCTTCTAAAGCTTGACCTTGTATTATCTGGGTTGCATGTAAAAAAGTTCCTTGAACTTTTTAAAAATCATATCATGACTCGAGCCAGGCACAGGGAGGCAAGGAATGAGAAGGACAACCTCAAAGCTCTGCAGAGTTCATAGCTTTTCACATATTTCCTTCTTAAGGTGGATAAGAGAAGAGACTTCTAATGAGAGAGCTGGAAGTATGAAATGGCAGAGCTTTAAAGGACCATTACACAGGTGGGGTAAGCCTTTGTTTTACAGAGAAAAAAATCTCAGGCCTGGGAGAATGGATTATTGGCTCAAGTTCATGGTATAGAAAAGAACTAGATTTGCAACTCAACCCTTCAGACTTTAGGTTTGGTTGCTAAATATTATATAGTAATATAATATTCTCTTAATAAAGTAATCTTCTCTTAATCCTTGAAAAGATAGTATTCCTGGTATAGATTTGTGCAAGACTACCAATCAGTGACTTTTATGGACAGTGGTTAAGAGCATAGGATTTGACATAAAGCAAACCTGGAAATCAGTCATAATTTGACCATTTGTTAGATTTTACCATACCTCAGACATATTACCTCAGATAAGTGACCCCACTTTGCTTGATTTTTTTTTTATTTCTAATGATAGTTTGCATTTATTTTATTTTTGTGACAGTTGAATGGGTTAAAGAAGATAAATGATTATATATGCATGATATAAATTTACTGTTTTATTAAGTTCAATGTAGCATTATGTATATCCAGGTTGTTTTGGGTCACCAGCTTTTGATATAGATGTATTGCTGTGGTCTGAATATTTGTTTCCCCTCAAAACCCATATGTTGAAATATGAATACCAATGTGAGGTAGAGTCTTTGGGAGATGATTAAGAGGTCAGATCCCTCATGAATGCGATTTGTGCCCTTCTGAAAGAGATCCAGCAAGCTTGTTGACCTCTTCCACCATGTGAGGAAACAGCTAGAAGGTACTATCTATGAACCACAAAACTGGCCTTCACCTAACTCAGAGTCTGCTGGAAACTTGATCTTGGGCCTTTCATCCTTCAAGTGAAAAAACTGTGAGATGAATGTTATCATTTTTAAGATACCAGTTTACGAAATTTTGTTATACCAATCAGGTACATTTTCATTGAAAGCTTCTGTATGTGGCTTTTGTCAATGGACTTGGGGTCTCATTCATGAAGGTTTTGCCCCTATGGCCAGATTGCTTCCAAAAGGCCCCCACCTTCTAATTCCATCATCTTGCAGATCAGGATGTCAAAGTATGAATTTTAGGGGAACATACCATTCATACCATAGCAGAGGTACTGATGTGATTTATGAACCATTTCTCATGGAGTTAGCAGAAGTTCCCACTGTTCTGTGAATGACTTGTTGGCTTTATCAGTTCTCATATTTGCATATTATAATTTTTCCCGTTTAAGAGTGTGAAAGGTATCCCATATAATAGAAAATAATTTTTCTGTCAATTTTCAAAGCAATTTCAGCCCAAGTTCTTATATAGAAGATGAAAAATAAGTTTGGAAATCCTCTTTAGAAGAAGTGAAAATCAGTTTTGAGTTACCCAGAATTTTTGGAGATACATAAGAATTTATAAAATTTTCAAAAGAGGCCATCTGGATTAAGGGGGTGTAACAGAGGAAACATTTAAATTTTACCCAGATGCTTTACTCTTTTTTACATATTGTGTCTACTTGCCAAAATGTTGGAGGTGACTTAGAATCTTACATATCCTAAATTTTCTGACTATCAAAGTCCAAGCCAGGTTTACAAAGTAGAATCATATGAACACAGTCACTCAAGTTCAGTTAATTCTTCTTAATACTAGTTTCATATAACCAAACTATATAACATCTTCTCCACATAGATAGCCTAGATTGTTTCTCACATATGTTCTTAAAACACAGACTCCCCACCTACCCCCACAGGAGATGTGACCAGGCCTATGAAAAGGCTCTTTGGTTTTCTGAGTCATCTCTTTCTGTGGATTCCCTATTACACCCGTACCCACAGTTACTTAAGCTATTATATGTGTGAGCTTGATGGCTTATCTGCACTCACTTGAAAGACACTTATATACATAATATATCCATGACGTTCTCTCCATCACACTGGTGGATAGGAAGTTTCTTTTTGTACTATCCCTAGGGTCTTGGAAATTGTGAAACAGTAAAAAAGTATTTATGTCACCCAAGATAAAACTCTGAAAAGATAGCAAAATAAGGACAACTGGAGAGGCTGTGATTTGAATTTAACCACCACTGGATTTCCAAAAAGAGACCCAAACGTCCTGCAATCCTGAATCTTATTCAGGAAGGAGGCTAAAATGATAGAAAAGTAGACAGAAATTCCAAAGTGATTTAGGAGGAATCTTGCGCTTTTCCAATGGGAATATGTCTGCATCCAATGTGGTATGCAGGAGCTGCCATTTTTTCTTCCTCCTTTTCTTTCCTTGCCTTTTGAGGAGGTCCTTTACTTTTTTCTCACTAATCTATGTGTACAAGCAACAAATTCCTTGAAAATACTACCCACAGGAAATCATATTTTAATTATACTAGTCTATAACCAGGAATAATTAAATGTGCAGTCCAGATATTGGACTCTCTCAAAATACATGAAATGGTCTATTAATTGATGTCTAAGCAAAATTTTAATGTCATCTTTTCCAATTCTGTCTTGATTTCTCTTTCACACACTGCAGTGGCTCTTGTTAGCTGAAATTTTTCATGATGACAATCTCTGCACTTCATCCTTTCTCTCCAATTAGATGCTGGTTCTGGATTCTGGTACTCTGATTTCTCTCTTGTGTCATTCTTGTGTCGTTCTGTATCTCGTCAATTCAATAGGAACCCAGGAAATAAGCGGCATTCTTTTGTCTTCTTTCTCTCTCTTCATTCATCTCTTTTCTAGTTGATAAGACATATCTATACAATTCAGGTGTTTCTCTGATATATTGATGTGGACTTGAGGTGTTAATCTGGGTGAAGTTTTTAGTGCCAAATGCTCACTTTATAAAGCTGAGATGCTTATGTGTTTTGGGCAGGTTCTGAAGGTCACGTAATTCTAGCAGAGAATAAACAGAAGAGGAAAAGCTGTTGGAAAGTTGGTGAAGGTCCGGTGACAGGCTGGCAACACTTACCTCTCTTGACAATGTTTTTCCTCTTCTCCTGGCATACCCTGCCATATGTCATGGCATTTGGAAGGGACTGAAAATCAGGAGAAGATGAGAAATGTTGCAATGGGAATTGTTGTTGAAATATGGTTTAAATAGTACAATGAAATGCATCCATGATAATTGTACGTTGCTATAAGTTTTAACAAAGGTATATGGACATATAACCTCAACTGTAATCAAGATATAAAACATAAACCTAAAATTTATCTGTGCCCCCTCATAGTTCATTTTTTATACTGACTCCAGGTAACCAATGAAACACATACTATGTACTCATTTGTATCTGCCTCCTTTTGCTGAGTGTGATATTTTTGAGATTTATCTATGTTGTTTATATTAGCAGTTCATTCTTTTTGTATTGCTAAATAATATTATATTGTATAAATAAATACGATTTATCTATCCACCACCTGATGGGCATTTGCATTGTTTCTATTGTGTTCTGAACAAAACTGCTGTAACATTTGTAAGTGTTGTATGAATATATGTAATACATGTTTTAATTTCTCTTTCATAAATCCCTGGTAGTGAAATTTCTGAAGTATATAGTAATTTTACCTTTAAGTTTATAAGAAACTACAACTTGCTTTTTCAAGTGATTTTAATATTTTGCATTTTTACTGGTGGTGTAATTAGAGTTCCAGTTTCCTCACATTCTTGCCAACACTATGTATTATCATTCTTTTAAATTTTATACATTCTAACAAGTATATAGTAGTATATAATTATATAATAGTTTTAATTTATGTTTCTCTGATAAATAAAGGTTATGGCCATCTTTTTATGGGCTTATCTTGTAGAAAGTATGTATTCTCATCTTTTGCCCAATTGTTTTTGGGTTGTTTGATATATTAATGAATTAGAAGAGTACTTTTTGTACCTTGGATATACACACTTCCCCGTTATACATACTGTGAATAATTTTCCCAATGGGCAGTTTCCCTTAAATAGCCTCAGCAATATCTCTCTATGAATACATATTCTGAATTTTGATGAAGTCCAATTTAAAATATTTCTTTGTGTACATTTTCCACTTTTTACATTGTAAAATATTTTCAGGAGGCAGTAAGATCATTAAGATTTTTTTTCCATGTTTCATTTTAAAAATTTTATAGTTTAAGATCTTACATTTAGGTCAATATCCCTTTTAAATTATTTTGTGTGTTGCATAAGGCAAGGTTTGAGGTTTATTTTTTTCCATATGGATATTTATTTGTTCCAGCACCATATGTCAACTTGTGCAATTTGTATTATGTATTGTTGATTTATATGCATCCTTTTATGCCAATACTATACTTTATTAGTTACTATACACTTATAGTAAGTTTTGAAATTAGGTAGTATAAGTATTCCAATTTCCTTCTTTTTTAAAGTCTGTTGTTGTTTTTAGTTAGTTCACATTCTTTACATTTCCACATAAAACTTATGATACACTTTTTAATTTCCACGAATTCATGCCAGAATTTTGATTGGTATTGTAATAACTCTACAGATTGTCTTTTGGAGAGTATATCTCTGTATTCATGAAATAGCCTTCATTTATTTTGTGTTATTTATTTTCTCTTAATGATGTTTTGTAGTTTTCACTGCCCTAGTTTTGTTAAATTTATCTCTAGACATTTTATGTTTTTAATGCTAGTGTAAATGATACTAATTTTATTTTATTTTTTATTGTTTGGAATTTGTTGAGGGTACAAAGAGTTAGGTTACACTGGTTGAGGATGTTAGGTAAAGTCCCTTTTGTAATTGTGTACCCTTACCAAGTGGTGTGCCATATACCATGAGCCCTTATCTCCCTCCCTCTTCCCCTCTCCCCACCCCTCATTCCCCTAACTCCTCTTTCCTTGTATTAGATCATCAACTGCCTTCATATTAGAATTGAGTACATTGGATTTTTGCTTCGCCATTCTTGTGATGCTTTACTAAGAGAATGTATTCCTCCTTCATCTAGGTTAATACAAAAGATGTAAAGTCTCCATATTTTTAAATGGCTGAATTGTATTCCATGGTATACATATACCACGGCTTGTTAATCTATTCCTGGGTTGGTGGGCATTTAGGTGGTTTCTACATTTTGGCAATTGTAAATTGAGCTGTGTGCAATTTCAATCTAGTGAAAAAGTCCTTATGATATAATAATTGTTTTTCTTCTGGGTAGATGCCTAGTAAGGGGGACTATAGGATGAAATGGGAGGTCTAATTTGAGTTCTTTGAAGATTCTCCATACTTCCATCCAAAAAGGTTGTATTAGTTTGCAGTCCCATCAGCAGTGTAAAAAAAAGCATTCGCTTCTCTCCATATCCCTGCCAGCATCTGTAGCTTTGAGAATTTGTGATGTGGGCTATTCTCACTGGGGTTAGGCAATATCTCAGGCTGGTTTTGATTCACATTTCACTGATGAAAAGGGATGATGAGCATTTTTTCAAATGTTTGTTAGCCATTCATCTGTCTTCATCAGAGAAGGTTCTGCTCGTATCTCTTGCCTAGAGGTAGATGGGATTGTTATTCTTTTACTTTTTAATGTTCATTAAGTTCTCTATAGATTCTAATTATCAACCCTTTGTCAGATTCATACCCTCCAAATATATTTTCCCATTCCAAAGGTTGTCTTTTTGCTTTACTTGTTGTGTCCTTAGCTATGCAGAAGCTTTTCAGCTTAATTAAGTCCCATTTGTTAATTTTTGTTGTTGTTGCAATGGCTGCTGAAGTCTTTGTCATAAAATCTTTCCCCAGTCCAACATTGTCAAGAATTTTCCTCACACTTTCTTCTAAGATTTTTTTTTATCTTTGTGTGTCTTAGATTTAAGGCTTTTATCCATCCTGAGTCAGTTTTTATAAGTAGTGAAAGGTGTGGGTCGAGTTCTAGTCTCTTACATGTGGTTATCCAGTTCTCCCAGCACCATCTACTGAACAGGGATTATTTTCCCCAGTGTATGCTTTTATTTGGTTTATCCAAGATCAGATGGCAAGTAAAGACTGGTTTCATCTCTTGGTTTTCTATTCTGTTCCATATATCTATGTCTCTATTTTTGTTCTCCTACCATGCTGTTTTGATTACTGTGGACTTGTAATATTGCCTGAAGTCTGGTAGGATGATGCCTTCAACTTTGTTTTAGTGACTAAGTATAGCCTTAGCTATACAACTTTTTTTCTATTTCAAAGTACTAATACATACAAAACAAAGTACTATTTTTTCCATTTCTTCAAAATAGGATGTTGGTATTTTAGTGGGGATTGCATTGAAACTGCACATTACTTTGGGAAGCACAGACATTTTGACAATGTTGATTCTTCCCAGACAGGAGCATGATATGTTCTTCCATTTGTTAGTGTCTTCTGCCATTTCTTTTCTGAGGGTTTCATAATTCTCTTTGAAAAGATCTTTTACCTCTTTTGTTAAGTATTTCCTTTTATTTGAAGCTACTGTGAACGGAATTGTGTCCTTGATTTGCTTCTCAGCCTGGCTGTTATTGGCATATACAAAGGCTCCTAATTTGTGCATACTGATTTTATACTCTGAGATTTTACTGTATTTCCTGATCACGTCTAGGAGTTTTGTGGTTGAGTCTCTGAGGTTTTCTAAATATGGATCATCTCATCAGCAAAGAGAGAGAGTCTGACCTCTTCTGCCCCCATTTGGCTGCCCTTTATGTTCCTTTCTTACCTGATTGTATTGGCTAGAACTTCCAGCACTGTGATCAATAATAGTGGCCATAGTGGACATCCTTGTCTGGTTCCAGTTTTAATTGAAAAAGCTTTCAGTTTTACACCATGCAGTGTGATGTTAGCTGTGGGTTTGTCACAGATGGCTTCATATCACAATTCTATCACACCTTCACACATGAGCATGTACCTATACTGAGACCCTATTCCAAAACATTGAGAAGAAAGGAACCTTCCCCAACATGTTCTATGAAGCAAACCTCACCTGATTCCAAAACCAGGAAAGGAACAACTAAAAAGGAGAACTATAGACTAATTTCAATAAGGAATATTGATGCCAAAATGCTCAAAATCTCAGCAAATAGATCGCAGCAACTCATTAAAAAAATATACAGCACAATCAAGTAGGCCTCATCCAAGGGATGCAATGTTGATTTAATATATGAAAATCCGAAAGATGGCTGACTGGAAGCAGCTTCCGAAAAAGGCTCCTGTCCAAAAGGGAAAATAACCTCCTGAAACTGCGCAATTAAGCTGAATACTGGGAGCCCAGACAAGAGAGAGAAGTGATACCTGCAGGTCACCTCTGCTGAGGAAAGCTGCGATTCCAAGAAAGAAAGCTTCAGGTACAAAATTCATCTGAAAGGAAAAGTGTCCATCCCCTCCCCCAAGAAAGCTCTGAGTTTCTTGCTATTCTGTTTCCTTTCTTTTTTTTCTCCCCGTTTGCTCCTGCGGGTTTTCTACAGACAAGTGGTGAACTGTGGACCTCTTGTCTCACCCCACGGAAGAGTGGTGTGGGAAGTGGGTGTGCTTCCCCAGATCATCTTGGTGTGACTCTGAATACTCTATTGCTAGGCAGAAAAACTGAACTAAAGTTTTCCCCACCATTCTGAACTTACAGTACACCCTTCCTCTTTTGCCTGATGAACCAGAAGCCTAACCCCCGCTGAGACTGAGGGAGGAGGTCCCTGAGCAGTGCTCCCACCCCCACCTGCTGGAACAAGCACCCCACTGGGAAAAGACCTGTGGGAACCACGGGAGCCTCCCTCCCTCTGGCAAGCTAATCCACCAACAATCACGTGGCCGCAAGGCCCTGCAGGTCCACCCTAGGCCAAGAAATCCCTCTGCGACCGCAGCCCCATGCCCTGAGCCTGCAGGGCCTCTGCAGGCTCACCTTCTGCCAGGGACTCCACCAGCGACTGACAGGCCTCTGCAGGCCCTCTCCCAGCCAGGAACTCCCCTGGCTGACCCGCGTGGCCCTGTGCCCCATGCTTGCCAGGCTTCAGCAGGTCTGTCTTCTGCCAGGAACTCCACCTGCAACTGCCAGGCCTCTGCAGGCCCACCTCTGGCCAGGAACTCCCCCAGCGACCACCTGGCCCCAGTGCCCCATGTTGCCAGACTTCTGCAGGTTCACCATCTGCTAGATACTCTGCTGGCAACCACCAGGCCTCCACAGGTCCACCCCTGGCCAGGAACTCCTCAGGCAACTGTCTGGCCCTGCACCCCGCACTTGCTGGGCTTCTGTATGTCTGCCTTCTGCCGGGGACTCCGCCGGTGACCACCAGGCATCTGCAGGCCCACCCCCAGCCAAAAACTTCCCGAACAACTGCACGGCCCTGTTCCCAGCACTTGAAGGGCCTCCGCAGTTCTGACTTCTATCAGGGACTCCACCGGCAACTGCTGGGCCCCTGCAAGCCCGCCTCTGGCCAGGGATTCCCCCTGGAGACCACACGGGCCTGTGTCTGGCACCTGCAGGGCCTCCGCAGGCCCGTCCCCGACAAGGAACTCTCCCTTGGCAACCACACAGACCTGCACCCTGTGCCTGCTGGGCCCCTGCACTCCTGCATTCTGCCAGGAACCATGCCAGTGACTGCCAGGTCCCCGCAAGCCCACCCCTGGCCAGGAACTTCCCCAGTAACCATGTGCCCCATGCCCCAAGCCTGCAGGGCCTCTGCAAGCCAACCCTCTGCCAGGGACTCCACCAGTGACTGCCAGGCCTCTGTAGGCCCACCCTTGGCCAGGAACTCCCTGGTGATCACATGACCCATAACTAGCACTCCCAGAACCGTGTGCACTATCCCCCGTCCTGCTGCTGGATCCAGGGGTGCCACACTCGGGAGCTGCTCCCGTAGCCAGAACTCCCTGGCGGAGGCATCCCCAGAAGAGCTACACAGGGTCACTTACTACAAAGTTCCAGCAACAATAGAGTGCTCCTGCTAGGGTCTAATCTTCGAGAGACACCTTCCCAACACTGAGGACAGCCAGACACAATGGTGAAAAACAGTCATGGGGTGGAATTAACGGAAAAACTCTGGCAATATGAATAATCAGAGTAGACCAACTCCTCCAAGGAACGTCAAGGCGGACACAGCACAAGTTCCTTGCATAGGTAAATGGTTGAGATGTCTGAAATTGAATTCAGAATCAGGATTGCAAATAAGATCAGCAGAATGGCAGAAAAAATGGAATTAGAATTTCAAGCAGTAATCCAAAAGATGACCCAAAAGATGTCTCAACAATTCAATGAATTTAAAGACAAAATAACCAAAGATTTTGACACATTGAGACAAGAAGTTGCAGCCCTTAAAGATCTGAAAAATGCAGTAGAATCCCTCAGTAATAGAATGGAGCAAGCAGAAGAAAGGATTTCTGACATGGAAGACAAAGCTTTCCAATGCTCTCAAACCTCCAAAGAGGAAGAGAAATAGAAGGCAAAAACAGATCACTCTCTCAGAGAGCTCTGGGATAAGTTGTAGAAAACCAATATTCGCCTCATAGGGATCCCCAAAAACGATGAAGTGGCTTCACAAGACACAGAATCTCTTATTCATGAGATTATGAAAGAGAACTTTTCAGACATGCCAAGAGATTCTGAAATTCAGATAGCAGACAGTTTCATAACTCAGCACGAATCAACCTGAATAAGACATCACCCTGGCATATCATAATTAAGTTCACTAAAGTAAATATGAAGTAGAAAATTTTGAAAGCAACCAGACATAAGAAATCCATAAACTACAAGGGAAAGAATATTAGAATAACTGCAGATCTCTCTGATCAAACCTTTCAAACTAGAAGAGAATGTCATCGACTTTTAATCTCCTAAAACAAAATAACTTTCAACCCAGGATCCTGTATCTAGCCAAACTGAGTTTCATTTATGATAGAGAAATTAAATACTTTAATGACATCGGCAAGTTGAAGAAATTTGCTATAACTAAACCAGCTCTCCAGGATATTCTCAGACCTATCCTGCATAATGACCAGCATAATCCTCCAAGGCAAAAGTAAACTCATCCAGAAACTTTTTATCAAATTCCAACTTCCACAGCGACAAAAGGATTAAAAATGTCCACTAGATTTTCTAAAGATTTATCAATATTTTCATTTAATGTGAATGGTTTAAATTGTCCTCTAAAGAGGCATAGGTTGGCTAACTGGATACAAAAACTCAGGCCAGATATCTACTGCATACAAGAATCTCATCTTACCTTAAAAGATAAATTTAGACTCAAGGTGAAGGGATGGTCATCTATATTCCAGGCAAATGGAAAACAGAAAAAAACAGGTGCTGCAATCTTATTTGCAGATGTAATACGCTTTAACCAAAGTAAGGAAGGATAAAGACAGACATTTCATATTTGTTAAAGGTAATACTCAATATGATGAGATTTAAATTATTAATATTTATGCACCCAACCAGAATGCACCTCAATTTATAAGAAAAACTCTCATAGACGTGAGCAACTTGATTTCCTCCAGCTCCATAGTAGTTGAAAATTTTAATACTCCTTTAGCAGTGTTGGATAGATCCTCTAAGAAGAAGCTAAGTAAAGAAATTTTAGATTTAAACTTAACCATTCAACATCTGGATTTAACAGACATCTACAGAACATTTCATCTTAATAAAATTGAATACACATTCTTCTCAGCACCCCATGGAACATACTCCAAAATTGATCACATCTTAGGTCACAAGTCTAATTTCAGCAAATTTAAAAGAATAGAAATTATTCCTTGCATCTTCTCGGACCACCATGAATTAAAAGTTGAACTCAAAAATAACAGGAATCTTCATACTCATACAAAAACATGGAAGCTAAATAACCTTATCCTGAAGGATAGATGGGTCATAGACGAGATTAAGAAAGAAATTACCAAGTTTTTAGAACAAAATGACAATGAAGACATGAATTATCAGAACCTCTGGGATACTGCAAAGGCAGTCCTAAGAGGAAAATTTATAGTACTGCAAGCCTTCCTCAAGAAAACAGAAAGAGAGGAAGTTAACAACTTAATGGGACATCTCAAGCAACTGGAGAAGGAAGAACATTCCAACCTCAAACCGGTTTTTTGAAAAGGTCAATAAAATAGATAAACCATTGGCTAACTTAACCAGGAAAAAAAAGAGTAAAATCTCTAATTTGTTCAATCAGAAATGGTAAAGATGAAATAACAACAGACCCCTCAGAAATTCAAAAAAAAACCTTAATGAATACTACAAGAGACTTTACTTTCAGAAATATGAAAATCTGAAGGAAATTGACAAATACTTGGAAGCATGCCACCCACCAAGACTTAGCCAGAATCAAGTGGAAATATTGAACAGGCCTATATCAAGTTCTAAAATAGCATCAACTACACAAAATCTCCCTAAAAAGAAAAGCCTGGGACCAGATGGCTTCACGTCAGAATTCTACCAAACCTTTAAAGAGGAACTAGTACCTATATTACTAAACCTCTTTCAAAACATAGAAAAAGAAGAAATACTACCCAATACATTGTATGAAGCAAACATCACCTTGATCCCTATACCAGGGAAAGACCCAACAAGAAAAGAAAATTATAGACCAATATCACTAATGAAAATTGATGCAAAAATATTCAACAAGATCCTAGCAAACAGAATTCAGCAACACATCAAACAAATTATACACCATGACCAAGTGGGCTTTATCTCAGGATCTCAAGGTTGGTTCAATATACATAAATCTATAAATGTGATTTAGCACATAAACAAATTAAAAAATAAAGACCATATGATTCTCTCAATTGATGAAGAAAAAGCTTTTGACAATATCCAGCATCCTGTCATGATCAGAACACTTAAAAAAAATTGGTATAGAGAGCATCAAGTGGCTAGGTTGTGAAAGTTTTACAGTTTGCAACTAAAATACCTTACACATTTTAATCCATTAAAGAGTAGTGGGAATGTATCAGCCTGAATAGCAAGTAATTTTTGTTTTATACACAGAGTATCTGTCATCTTGCAGTATTATCAATGCTGTTGTAAATTGAATTTAAAGTGATCTTAAAATACAAAACCACCTGTTAAACAATTTTTATCTGTTTGTATATCTTACTTTAGAACATGTACAAGTAACATCTAAATAAAATTACACTTTTAAACCTAAAAAAAAAAAATTTGGTATAGAAGGGACATTTCTTAAACTAATAGAGGCCATCTACCACAAACCCACAGCCAATATAGTATTGCATGGAGTTAAATTGAAGTCATTTCCACTTAGATCAGGAACCAGACAAGGTTGCCCATTGTCTCCTCTGCTCTTCAACATTGTAATGGAAGTTTTAGCCATTGCAATTAGGGAAGAAAAGGTGATCAAGGGTATCCACATAGGGTCAGAAGAGATCAAACTTTAACTCTTTGCATATGATATGATTGTATATCTGGAAAACACCAGGGATTCTACTGTGAAATTTTAGAAGTGATCAAGGAATACAGCAATGTCTCAGGCTACAAAATCAACACCCATAAATCTGTAGCCTTTGTATATACCAACAATAGCCAAGCCAAAAAAACAGTCAAGGACTCTATTCCTTTCACAGTAGTGCCAAAGAAGATGAAATATTTGGGAGTTTACCTAACAAAGGATGTGAAAGATCTCTATAAAGAGAACTATGAATATTTAAGAAAAGAAATAGCTGAAAATGTTAACAAATGGAAAAACATACCATGATCATGGCTGGGAAGAATCAATATTGCTAAAATGTCTATACTACCAAAAGCAATATATAATTTTAATGCAATTCCTATTAAAGCTGCATTGTCATATTTTGAAGATCTTGATAAAATAATGCTTCATTTTATATGGAATCAGAAAAAAAACTTGAATAGCCAAGACATAACTCAGAAATAAAAACAAAGAAGGAGGAATCATGCTATTTATAGTACAGACTTGAGACTGTACTATAAATCGATAGTGATCAAAACAGCATGGTACTGGCACAAAAACAGAGAGGTAGA
>CAUYRH010060381.1:0-12472 GCA_963574655.1 Perodicticus potto
TTACCTTGCCTACTGACTTCCCACATAAAAGTTATGAATGTTACATTAATCAGGTTGATAAAAATATCTCTGATTGTATGGGAAGCCCGCACACTGTACTCCAAGCCTGAATTATTGTACACAGTTATGACTCAATAAAAATAATTAAAAATTAAAAAAAAAAGATAGATGGTGGCAGAGAATAGAAGAATAATAATTTAAAAAGACTAGGACTTCTCAATTAAATACTTTAAATTAAAATAGGAGAGGTATTCCCAGATTCCCATGGTCAAGTAAGCTGCTGCCAGACCAAAACTTCTGCAAATAGCAACTATAAACTTTAGGTGAAATACAAAAAGCCTAAAGGCACCAGAGAGGGAATAAACACAAGCAGAACACAGAGGGGGTTGACACTTGAAAGAAGGGAAAGGCATGCTGCATTTAGCATATAAAATTCTAATAAAAACCACAGAGTTTCTGGCCAGAAGAACAAGAGGATGGAGTTCAGGGAAACCGTAGGGGCTGAGAAGTAAGAGAGGAATACAGAAAAGGATGCAGCTGTAGAGGAAGACCCCCATACTCTGTTTATAACTCTGCCCACACCTCTGGCTGTTGTCTGAACCACATATGCACAGGGGAAACTCCAAGCAGGAGAATTAAGAATTAAAGAACCAAATGGTTATTTAAGCTCCAGCCCTAGGCACAGAATTTGATTTGCAGTTGATTCCAACCAAGTTGTCTTCTTAAAGTAACAAATAAGTGAAGTTAACACTCTTCAGAGTAAAATAAAAGAATCCTGAATCTCCATAATAGAAAAATTACAACATTCATTTAAAATCCTTAATAAATTACCACACAAAAATTAAAGAAAGAGTGATTTATTTTGATGAGGAAAACAATCAACTAAAATCAACCTTGCAGTAACTCAAATTTTGGAACTAGAGCCAGGCATGATGGTCAACAGCTATAGGCCCAGCACTTTGGGAGGCTGACATAGGAGGATTCCTTGAGGCCAGAAGTGTGAGAATAGCCCAGCTTGAGAAACTTATAAATATCCTGTCTCAAAAACAGAAAGAAAAAAAATTGGCAGGATATGTTGGTCTAAGCTGTTCAGGAGGCTGAAGCAGAATTACTTGAGCCCAGGAATTTGAGGTTGCAGTGAGCTACTTGGGTTTAAGTTCAGGATCTATCACTACACCACTAAACTCTAGCCTGGGCAACAGAGTGAGAGCGTGTATCAAAAAAAAAAAAATAAATAAAAAAACAATAAAAAATAAATAAAATAAAATAGAATCAGTACACAGGATTTTAAAGTAGCTTTTATAACCAAGCTTAATAATGAAAAGCAAAATATGCTCAGAGTAAATAAAAAGGTAAGAAAGCTTAGTAGAGTAGCAGAAACCATTATAAAAAGAACCAAATGGAAAATCTGGAACTAAAAATTACAATATCTAGAAAAGAAATGCTCACTGGGCATGTTTAAGAGCAGACTGAATATAGCACAGTAACAAGTTATTGAACATGAAAAGAGACAAACGAAAAGTATCCTATCTGAAAACAGAAAGAATTAAAATAGAAAAATGATCCAAATCCTGGGGATCTGTGTACAATATCACAAGGTCTAATATCTTTATTATTGCAATCCCAAAAGAAGAAGAAAGAGAACAGGTCAAAAGAAAAATCAATATATGATGGCTGAAATTTTCCTGAATCTGAGGAAAGATACAAATTTACAAATTCATTTAAGTTTACTGAAATCAACCCCATAGTATCTAAGAATTTAGAGCTAGTGGGCAGGATTTTAATCATTATGATAAATATAAAAAAAACTATACCTAAACACATCATAGACTTGTTGCTAAAAAGTGAAGCAAAGAGATTTATTTTGGCAGACTGCATTAAAAACAATAGACAGAAGGCAGAGGAAAAATATTTTTAAAGCACTAAAAGGAAAAGAACTATTAATCCAGATTCTCTATCCAATGAAAATCTCTTTCAAGAATGAAGGTAACATAAATATATGTCCTCTTTTGGGAAAGGGATTCTCTTAACCCTCACAGGAGTACAGTTATTTTAGAAAATGAGGTCAGAAAACAACAATTTCTTCCCCGGTTTCCTGGAGTGCCTCAAGGCAGAGTTCCTAGAAATACCCTACCCATAATCCCGACCCCAAGGACAGGTCCATAATGCTGAACGGCACTGGAGAAGAACACCCCACCCCCGCACTGATAAGGCTTGTCAAAACCCTTTTGCAACTGTGTGGGAGCTGAGCCGACCTGGGTCAGTTTCCATTCTCCTTTCCCCCTCTATTAAAGTCTTTGATTGGCAGAAAGAGGGAGGGCCTGAGGTGGGCTCTCACCTAATGTGCTCACTGTGAGGGTGTATGACATGACCACTGGGTGGGGGGCTCTTTGACAAATGGAACTGTCCCCTGGAAGTGAGAACAATGCATCTGAAAAATTGATACCCTCATATTAATTTGAAATAAAAAATAAATTAAAAAATAAAAATAAAGTCATTCCTAGACTGGCCTCCTCTCCTTTCTTATGGACCCTCACCTCGGTTCTATGCTAAACTCTCTGACTATTCTACGTGAAATGTCAAAGGAGGGTTTCCAAGATGAAATAAAAGTATACAGAAATGGAAGCTCAGTTTTTCAGGAAGGAATTAAGAACTTTGGAAATCATAAATACCTAGGTAACCACAAAATACTATATTTTCTACTTAATTTCCTTAAACTGTTTATGACTTTAAAGTCAAATTTTAAAATTATGTTTTGGAGTTTATAATATATGTAATTAAATTACATACAGTAACTATTTCGTAAAGGATGACATATGTGAGAATGGACTTTTATGATTATAAGATAACAAAATTTTATATTAAGTGGTACATTGTAAACTGTGAAAAGTAAAAATAGTAAATATAGAGACAGCAACAACTATAAAAATTGGAGCAAGGCACCCAGGTGCCATGGCTCATGCCTGTAATCCCACTTTAGGAAGCCGAGGCGGGAGGCTTGCCTGAGCTCAGGAGTTTGAGACCAGCCTGAGCAAGAGCGAGACCCTGTCTCTAAAAAAGTCTCTAAAATATAGCCAGGCACTGTGGCAGGTGCCCGTGGTCCCAGCCACTTGGGAGGTTGAGGATCCCAAGATCTAAGTAATCAACAGGATCGCTTGAGCCCAAGAGTTGGAGGTTGCTATGAGCTATGATGCCATGGCACACAAGGGTGCCAAGGGTGACAAATTGGGAGTCTGTGTCAATAAATAAATAAATAAATACATACATACATACAAAAATAAATAAATAAAAATTAGCACAAAAAGGTAGTAAGTAAAACTTCAACGGTAAATGAAAGTTAGAAACAATGCATTAATTCAATCTATTGAAAAAGGATTGAAGGTGCTGTATTTAGCACCATGAAGTATGAATGGTGAGTGTGATATAGGTTGCGTCTTCAAGGTGCTTTCCGAAAAGGGGAAATCTTTAAGTTTTCTAAATAGAGTAAATGTTAACAAAGAGACAAAGAGCAGAATTCAAAAGAAAATGTTACATCAGCTGCCGAGAAGCTGTACTTGAGGTTCTGAGCTTTCTCTGTGACATCCTCTCAGATTTCTAGGAAGCTATTAGAAAGGTAGGTCAGACTTCAGTGGAAAGGGACTAAAGTGGAAAGCTTAGGGTACTTCATTCCATGGATAGCCATTAAGCTAAGGGTAGGAGTGGATAGTGAAAGTTAATAGTCCAGCCTTGGGGAATGGTTGTGTTCCAGAGATCCAAGTTTGTGAAAGAGATGGAGAGAAGGGACCAAGATGATGTTCCCAGGCAGGGCATTACTTTGTGAGTTTAGAAGCTACTTGAGCATATAAACTAAAGGAGAAAGTCCAGTGAAGAAGAAGAGATTTAAGATGTAAAGAAAAATGTTTGACTAAAGAAGGAGGTCCTGGACATGCAGTAAAGGATATGGTGAAAGATTAATTTTTAAAAATAAAATAAAATAAATAGATTGGGAAAAGCACAATACAAAGTACTTTTGAGGTGTAGGGTTAGAGAGCTATAGCACTCAGGCTGAAATGACATTGCTCTTTTTATTAAAATATGAATTGCAGTTACTTGTTTAAAATTACTGTAGCAATGAAATTGAAAGACTCGAGTGGTGCCACGTGTGAATAAGCCTCTCTTATTTAACATGTATTTAATGGCATCTTCTGTGCTTCAGGCGGTGCAATAAGCCCTGGACGAAAGCGTCATGAACAAAACAAAACCTTTGTCTTCCAGAATCTTACATTCTCGTGGAGGATGGAAAAAGAAGAAATTAAAAATTTATTACTTAGTAATTCTGCTTGAAGCTCTTACAGATACTGGGTCAGTATAGCTTGAAAGATTCTCAGTGTGTCTTCATAGTTAGACATCCTCCTACTCAAACATTAACTGGTTTCTGACCTATAAAACAAGATTATTTAGATTCTTTTGGTTGGATTGCTCTCTACGTTTAGAAATAGGTTGTGCAATAGAGTGTCACAGAAAGAAAACCCAGCTGGATCAAAGGAAGAACTCACCAGGTAGTGCTCTGATTATCTGCTCATCCCCAAACCTGGCTCTCTGCCTTAAAGGATCAGCCATCCATGGCTTCTCCTGACCTGACTATAGACTTATGTTAACTAAATGGCACATGAGATTGGGGTACTTATTTATTAATTTACTGTCAGAAATAATACTTCTATGAGCTATAATAGTCAGACTGGCATGATCTCCTCCCTGTGATCAAGCACATGGGAAGCCAAATCATAATCAGAAACCCATTTTTTATTTTCCACTAGAAATCACCGTGATCAGGATAGGATATATTTAAAGTGCGGAGCCTCGGTGTGCTTTCTCCCAGTAGGCAGATGTGCATGAAATGCTGGATGATAATCAGAAGGTAGCTTGGTGAGTAGGGGTCAGAACAACAAGGAGAGTCAGATGAATGGAAGGTCTAATAGCATGGGGGCAAGATAACTGGAGGCTTCATCTCACCGTGGCCTTGTCATTGACACGGAAATACCTAATTCACTCAGCCTGACTTCCCACAGGAATATGCCTGCATGGGCCCTGCTACCATTTGTACACAAATTCTCCTTTTTTCTATTCTCATTAGGCTGATTAATTCTGCTACAGGTTGACACATTCATGTTTTGGATATAGTGAAATATTAAAAACATTACATTCTAGTCTTGCTGGCATGAGAGCCACTGGCTCTCTTTTATATTACTTTGTATTTCTTGGCTCTTGAGCATGTTGATTTGACAGTGTAATACCCAAAAGATTGTCTTATTTCCCTTCTTTTCAAGGTTGGCATTCCCAAAGGTCAGATGTTCCTCCAGCCTCTGCCATGAAAATTACAGATAATAACCACATCAGAAATCATCATTGGGGATACACAGTCAGAAATGATTTGAATCTGTATGTCTTTTAAGTTTTCTCCTTACTTTCTACTTACTTTTTAAGTTTTCTATTATCTTTTCTGAGCTTATTTTTAACTTTCAATACATATTTTCATAAAGCTTAAAAGTGACCTTAGAGATCATTTGATTCAATAGCTTCATTTTATGGGAAAAGAAAGTGCTGCTCCAGAGACTTTTAAGCCATATAATATATAAGTTGTACACAGTGGAAACTGAAGTTGGGGTCCACTACTTTCAGTTTCCCCTAATCTCTTCTGCCTTAGGGGCACAAGATTTCAAGAATTACATCCCCATATAAAGTTCCCCAGTATTTTTTAGGCTGCTAACTCTGTCTTTTGAGTATTTCTATCTTTTTTTTTTTTTTTAAATACCTCTACCCCAGGGCAAGCATATAAAGAGAAATAAATGCAATAACTATTAGTTATGTGAATTTATCTAAGACAATTGCTGCTATATCAAAAATAATAAAACAAGAAGACTTTCTTTTGTAATTAATACACAAAGCTATGGTTCCTGATTCTGGAATTTTTTTTTTCGTTCCTAGCAGTATTCACATAAAACTGTGTTTCCATGACTAAGACCATCTAATCTAAAGACATAGAGTGATTCAAATTATATAATCAAACCAAGATACCTATATAGTAGGGGGGAGGGCTGGATATTTATTTAAAAATATAAATGATAAGCTTCATATAAATTTTGAGAATGAATTGTAATTCTAAGTAAGAGGAAATTGAAAACCCCAAGGAAATACCCACTGTTTGTTTCTTTAGCTGCAAGTGTGATTGAAATTCAATGATGCCTATATTTACTGTAAAATATAAAGCTGATTAAAAAAAAAACAACTTACCTTCCAAATGGTACTAACAGCAAAGTGCTCAAAATTTTCCCTATCTTGAGTCTTAGTTACATCAGGGATACTTCAGCAGCAAATGGCATTTCTACTCTAGATTACACGTAGACAATCTTAGCAAAGGCTCATTATACTATAAACATCTAGGAGGAGGGAGACCATAATTTCTTTTTCTTTTCTTTCTTTTCTTGTTATTTTTTGTGAGACAGAGTCTCACTTTGCCAACCTGGGTAGAATGCCTTTGTGTCGCCATAGCTCACAACAACTTCAAACTCTTGGGCTCAAGCGATTCTCTTGCCTCAGCCTTCCAATGCCTGACTATTTTCTGAGATGGGTCTCACACTTGCTCAGGCTGATCTTGAAATTTGAACACCTGAACTCAAGCAATCCACCTGCCTCAGCCTCCCAGAGTGCTAGGACTACAGGTGTGAGCCTAGACTTATAATTTCTTTTAATATACATAACTTTCATTACATATATATCTGGGCACATACACGCTCACACAGAGGACTGTTTCATTCTGTCCTACCTAATCTATCTATATTTAAAATAGTGTTCACCTCTTAACTTATTTTAATACTATATTTATTTTCTTAACTTCTTTTTCCAAGGTTAATGATTCCTATTCCTTCAACTAATATCTTAGCTATATTGCCAGCCATTTAATCCTGATGCTTTAATGTCACTAAAGAAGATGACCAAATTAATACTAATAACAATAAAAAATGAAACATTATTTTAGAAAAGTAGAATTTGTATAATGTGTAAATGATATTTTCCAGTTAAAAAATTAGTGTAAAAATTGGCTTGGTTGCAATCTTTTTGTAATAAAACAGTGTTTTTGAGTTTTTCTAAGTGGCCTTTCATTTAGTGCAAATAAGAATTTTTTTAGATTGAAGTTAGGCATTTAGTAGTGGGAAGGAAATTCTATGCCTTATTCTTATACTTATTAAAATGGTATAAGGCTCAGTGAGTAGGGTGCCGGCCCCATATACTGAGGGTTGCAGGTTCAAACCCGGCTCTGGCCAAACTGCAAGAAAAAATAGCTAGGTATTGTAGCGGGCACCTGTGGGCCCAGCTATTTGGGAGACTGAGGCAAGAGAATCGCCTAAGCGCCCAAGAGTTGGAGGTTACTGTGAGCTGTGACGTCACGGCACTCTACTGAGAGGGACAATGTGAGACTCTGTCTCTAAAAAAAAAAAAATGGTATAATGATGATGCATAAGGTTACAATAGAACTTGCTCTGAGACACTTTTCTGAATTATAACTATTCCCTTGGTGGTCAAGTACCCCTCATTGTTTAAAAAAAGCCATAAAAGATATTGCATCAGAAATGCCACTTAGAATTTTATTCATTTTTTATTTCAAATTTGTGGTCAAATCTACTAATCTCAGAGAAGTGAAGAAAGGGAAGTTATCTGCTTTCTCTTTTGACATGAATCCAGACAGGGCAAAGTTGTGCTTGGGAGATAAGGGCCTTAGGATACTCTTATATTCCAGAAAAGTAGAATTAAACACAGAAATATTATGAGCTTAAAGCCAAGTGTATGAAAATGCTGTATTTACAATTGGGAGAGTCGGGGTTTACTAATGGAAGTTAGGTGCAGTGGTAACTTATACCAGTATTTTACTCAGTATTGACAATCTCTGGAAGAGATGCTAGCTTACTCTATGCTATGACAAATAGTAAGTCAGTGCCACAAAACATAGTATTCAGTCCAATGCATGTTTCATCTAAATGCAAGGTATGAAATGGTCTGAGGATCAAGCTCCCATGTACATCCTTATTCATGCATTCATCAAATCGACATATTTTGAGTGTCTGTTATGTGTGAGGCATTAGGATAAGTTCTGGATAACCCAACACAAGAACATGACTTTGTTTGTACCCTTGAGTCCTCCACAGCTTAGAAGGATATGTAAGGAGATATAATATTATATATTCTATCAGTCAATAATTATAATAGATTATTTAAGAGAGCAGGTGCCTGAAGGTACCATGACCTTCTTTTGGCTAAGGGTTCAGGGCCAGCTTCACAGAGGAGGGGACAGGAGAGGTAACAACAACAGTTAACATTGCACGGTGTTCACTGCATGGCTAGAACTCTCCAGCGCACTGTGTGTCTACCAGTTAGTTCATTTAAACTTCATACCTGCCCTTTAAGATAGGTTACTATTATTATCTCTAAAGCAAAAATGGGGAACTGAGGCACAAGCTCACACAGTTGGTAAGGGATGGGAATAAATATAAAACTCCAAGTAGTCTGGCTCCAGAACTTCCATTCTGTCTCCTTTCAATACCCTTTGGAAATAAATTTCAAAAGATGAGAAAAGTAGTTTCCAGGTAGAGAAAGGTTTCATGCACATGGATGTGAAGCCTGTGAGTTCAAGAGGGGTGTGGTGTGTTCATGGAAAAGTGAAAATTGTAGTGCTTGTGCAGACTGCGTGCAAGGTAGTGAGAGAGGCAGAAGAGGGGGCAGGAGGCAGGTGGGGACCGAGCAGGAGGCACAGGCCCATCATCGTCCCTCCTCCACCTGTGCCCCTCTGCCAAGTTTCCCAGATGTCTGTTAAATTTCCCATATATCATGACTTCCAGGGGCCTACAACTGAATGAGTTTTAGAAATATCCTATTATACAATTTCTAACATTTGGGGATGCTCTGATTTCTCTTCATCTCAGATTCTTTCAAAGCGTCCTATAAAACCATTCGAGGTTGAGTGATGAAAGAGTAAAGTAAAACTGACTTTAGCCTCAAGCTTCGTAATGATTGTTTTGGCTGTTTTTCTTTTTCTTTTTTAAAAATTTTACTCTTCAGATATATCTGTAAGAGGATTTTTAGCTTCTCTTGGGAATGCGACAAACAATATTTATTTTTCTTCATCAAATCATTTAAATTGAAGGGAAATATTGGCTGGGAAATGAGGAGCTTTGTTTGCATTTCAGGCAGCTGGAATTAGAGGTGGGATGTTGGTTTCCTGCCTCGTCCGTATATCTTTTCCCTGAAGAATTCTTATGTTCACTCATGCTGAGGTTTCCAGGCTCTTCGACCACAAATACTTCTAAAACCAGATTTTTGCCAAACAAACCACAATAACAAGAGACAGATGATTCCAAGCCATTATACTTATACACCACAGATTGACAAATCTTCATGGACACACACATTTCCTCACTCAAATGTCATTAACTCCACCACCCTGTACCCAGGTGACAGTGGAGAATTAGAGTCTATAGGTAGCTGCCTGTGGCCCCAAATGCTGCCCAATTAACAACTTTACCCTCTTGGTCAGCGTTTCCACGTCCCCAAGTGAGGGCAAAAACTGTCAGCCTAGGGGATGGATGTGAGCCTCAGAAACATTTCGTTTGTCAGGTGCAGTGTTTTAAAAATATCAAATTGTTTGCCAACATTTAAAAAATAGAAGTTTGCACAAATACTGGAGGGTCTAGCTTCTTCAGAAAACTTGGAAGACTGGGCAAGACAGGGACCACTTTCTGCAGGAAATTACTGGAGGTGAGTGGCCACAACACACTGTGGGAAACACACACTCGTTTGTTTCACTTTCACCAGCATCCTCTTCATGACCTGGCTGCCAGCCTGGCTAGAGCAGATATGTGAATTATTGTCCCTTATTGCTTTTGCTGCTTCAGGTCCTTACACCTTCCTCCTCTCCAAATGCATTATCATTTATTACCTCTATCTTGTTGAAAGAGACACTAAGGAGGACAATTCAGTTCAATTTATGAAGCACTTACAGAGTGCCTGGTTTGTGCCAATAACATGTTACCTGCTGGAGGTAGAGGGAGTCACCATGAGTAAAAAGTAGTCATTACCCTTAAAGAGCTTGTAGAAGAGAAAAAAACAACATTGACAAGAAATCATGGCAAAGCCAAAATGTTTGATTCCTCTGGTGTGAAAACATGAAGGTAAGCATAGCTAATTCTCTTTAGCTTTTGCTTATGAGGAAGACATTAAATCTATTAATAAATATACCTTGATGCAGATGCTCTTCAACTTACAATGGGGTTGTATCCCAATAAACCCATCACGAGTTAAGAATTATTGTTAAGTAGAAAATGCATTTAATACACCTAGCCTATCACACATCATAGCTTGGCCTAGCCTAACTTCAATGTGCTCAGATCACTTACATTACCCTCCAGTTGGGCAAAATCATCTAACATAAGCCTATTTATTTAATAAAGTGTTGAATATTTCAGTATAGTATTTAACTGGAATGAAAGTAAAAAGCAAAATGGTTGTGTGGGGACTTGAAGTACAGTTTCTACTGGATGTGTATAGTTTTCATGCTATCATAAATGTGTAAAATTGTAAGTCAAATCATTGTAAGTTGAGGATTATATGTGTTTATCTATATGCATATATACATATATAGAAACATTTATCTACATAAAAACACACATATATATGACATATGTGTATGTGCATTACAAAGGTTAAGAATAAGTTTTGCATTCCAGTGGGGGCAGTAATAAGCTGAATATTACAGATATTGTTAAATTAAATATATAGAAGGCCATTAGTGTTTCTGATTAATGATGTAATGAATTTCAACTTATGTAAACAAACTGAAACCTAAGTCAGGAGTATAACAGCCTAATTTCAGCCATTCACAGGTAGCCAATTCGTCACACCATACCCAAATAAGGCAGACATCAGCTTTAGCCAATCAAGTGATTTCTGTACTTTGCTTCTGTATTCAGTCTCTGTAAGCTTGCTGTTCACATTGCAAGGTGGAACTCTCTGAACCTCTTCTGGTTCTGATGTTGCCCAATCATGAATAGTTCTTTGCTCTGTAAGCATTAAAGTCTAGTTCCGCTACAGAGATTTGTTAAACAGTTCCAAAACCAATATAAGTCTGCCAATTGGTTTGTAAGGTAGTTCAAGTTCATTTCTCTTTCTATGTTTCACTTAATTTGTGTTTTCCAGCAACAACTCTAAGACCAAAAATTCTAAACTTTCCACTCTATAATTTCTCTTCTATTTCTGACAGTTCATCCTTACTCATATTTCTGAATTACCTTACTGTACCACTTGCTTAGGAAATTATTAATTTCCTATATATGTGAACCAAGTGTTGTCTGTTTAATTGTTTGCTGATTTAATTGTGGATCTTTCTTGAAATGCAATTAAAAGTTATAAACATGGATTCTCACCTCTTCTTAGAAAGAGCAGCAATGAGGCTGGTGATGTTAATACAATGTTACAGATGACAGGTTCACAAATTTACTATACTGATACATCAGCATGTGTGTTACTTAATGAAGATAAAACTATCATCATGTTCTTTTTCCTTTTAACTTTCCTAATTCCAGATATTTTATGAATAAAGTGCTTTTGAAGTATTAATTATTTCTATTACCATCATGTATTTATCACTTACATTAAATGTTAGAGAAGGCAAAATTAAAGTTTTTCCTCAATAAAAAATGTCCTTCCATTTCACTTTCTCTAATGATATTTTATGTTTTATGTACATTTTATAAGGCTGAAAAACTCCTTTAAAAGTTGTATTTTAAAAATATACACCATTAAAGACTATAGCATTGACATATCATGAAATAAATGCAAACAGTAAATGGGGTATGATTTTAAACTGATTTAACCTTTCACTTCTGCTCTGTGTGTAAAAATAATTCTCCTTTGAAAATAAAATGTGGTTAGCATGAAATTAAAAAAAAAAAAAAAAGCAGAAGTCTCCAGGGAAAAGTTAGTGCTGGGATGCTTTGTGTTTTTCTTTTCTCTAAGATCAAGGTATTTCCAAAGAATAGAATATTTATGAGTAAAGAGTTGTGGGAGGTGAAGAGAGGTACTATAACTTTGGGAGGATTTAAAATAGAGACCAAATGGAAATTTAAAATATGTATGAAACCTAAATGATAAAAATAGCACCAAACTGAACTTGACAAGTTTACTTTCAAAAACTCTTTCCTAAAATGCAAGTCCTTATCTTTCAAAAGCCTTTATACACGTTTCCCAAAGATGCTCAACTTGGGAAAAGATGCCAACATTCAGAGCACTGTACAGAAACAAAACCAGAGGCACAGGTGGCTTGGCACTCCATGCTATAGCAGCTCCATAAAAAAGACTGCTCCCCCTCCTCTGATGCCTGCACACAAAAGGGATACAGTACAAATACTATTCGTTAACACACATTTTTTTTAGAATAGATCATGTT
>CAUYRH010060383.1:0-13257 GCA_963574655.1 Perodicticus potto
GTGGTATATGTATACCATGCAGCCTTAAAGAAAGATGGAGACTTTACCTCTTTCAAGTTTACATGGATGGAGCTGGAACATATTCTTCTTAGCAAAGTATCTCAAGAATGGAATAAAAAGTATCCAATGTACTCAGCCCTAATATGAAGCTAATTTATAGCTTTCATATGAAGGCTAAAACCCAACTGTAGCACAGGAATATGGGGAAAGGGGCAAGGGGGGGGTGAGGATGGGTGGAGGGAGGGCAATTGGTGGGATCACACCTACGGTGCATCTTAGAAGGATTCTGGTGAAACTTACTAAATGCAGAATACCAATGTCTTCATATAGTGATTAAGAAAATGTCATGAAGGCTATGTTAAACAGTTAGATGAAAATATTTAAGATGATATATGAAGTCAACACATTGTGCCCAATGATTACACTAACGTACACAATTATGATTTAATAAAATTAAAAAAATAAAAAGAGCATGCACATCCATGTTGTATATGATATTTCTCACTGGCATATAACTTTAGTTATGAAGAAGGAGTATTTAATCATAGTCTTTGAACTGTTCTTAAGTAGTCAGTAAACTGACATAATATCAGAGTTTTCAGGTTACATTTTCAAATGCTTTTTTATAAAGTTTAAATGTTTCTCCCCTCTTTTCATTTTTCTCTCTTAAATTGAGACCCATATAGGTTTCAATACCATTTCAAAACACTCAATAAAGTGAGACCAACTTCCTTTTCTTCCTTTCTCTATTGTATCAAAGATAATACAATACAATTTAAGTGAATACTCTAATTCCATGGAAGAGATAACTTTTTAATTTATATTTACTCAGATTAATTCCAAAAGGAATTTAAAGCTTCTCTAATAAAGAGTGATGAATGCCAAGATAAGAGTATATATATATATATATATATATATATTTTTTTTTTTTTTTTTTTAGTGAATTGAGGGATTTCTATTCACAGCCAAGAGATTCAGGCCCACTAATTCCCAAACCAACTCTTTGAAGTAGATCATAACAATCATCTATCTGTCTCAGGTTGGCTATGAGAAAAGGCTAAAATGTGAAAAACTAAAACCTAAAGCTATCTTTATTAAGGAAAACATACTTTTTATAGAGAAAAAATGTGATAACTCCTTAGAAAAGATTCTTTGGTTCCTATAAGCAATTCTCTCAGGCTGATTGGTTATCACTTAATAGTTTTAATATTTTCAAGGAAGTTCTTACAGAGTCCAGTTGATTTCTTCTAAGCACTCTGATTCATGTAGCTACTATGAAATAACTTCTAGTGCTAAACTGAGAGATTATACTATTCAATAAATGAGGAAAAGCTATTTGTATACTTAGGGATTGTAAGTTATAATAATTTAGAGACTGATGTAATTTTTATTAAGAAAGCAAAATTCACTCAACAGAAATTCAAAAACAATCAGAAAAAAGTAACCCTATTAAAAAGTGGGCAAAGACATTAACAGAAGTTTTTTAAAAGAAGATAGATGAATGGCCAACAAATATATGAGGAAATGCTCAACACAACTAATCATGAGGAAAATGCAAATTAAAAATAAAGGAGATCCTTCTAAGATGCATCTTAGAAGGGTACAGGTGAAACTTACTGAATACAGAATATAAATGTCTGAACTCAATAAGTAAGAAAACTCCATGAAGGCTATGTTAACCAGTTCGATGAAAAAATTGCAAATTGTATATAAAACCAGCACATTGTACCCTATGATTGCATTAATGTACACAGATATTATTTAATTAAAAAAAATTAAAGAGATCTCTCCTTACCCCTGTCAGAATGACCATTATTAAAAAGTCAAAAACCAATAGATATTGGTGAGGATTCAGAGAGAAAGAAATGCTTCTACACTGTTGGTGGGACAGCAATTAATAAATCCTTTATGGAAGATAGTATGGAGATTCCTGAAAGATGGAGATGCAGACCCACCATTCAATACAATCCCACTGTTAGATATCTACCCATAGCAAAAAAGTTATTTTAACAAAAAGACAACTCTGTTCAAATGTTTATTCTGGCACAATTTACAAAGATGTGGAATCAACCTAAGTGCCCATCAATTCATGAATGGATTAACAAAATGTTGTATATATTTTAGAACCTCCATAGTTGACAACCTCCCTACATTGACCAATTCCTTAAGTTGACCTAATTCCATATGTTGACCAGTTTGTTGTAGTCTCTTGGTTGGTCAACTGAAGAGGTTCTACTGTATTTGGGCAGTAGGTGGGCACATGTGAGCACCAAGACATGTAAATCTGGAGGTGGGGGAGGAAGAGGAAATCTGGAGGTGGGGGAGGAAGAGGGGTAAAAACCTGGCTATTAGGTATAATGAATACTGTTTGGGTGATGGGCACACTAAAAGCCCTAACTTAAGCAACATTTTTACCCCTTAATATTTTGAAATAAAAAAGAGGAAGCAAAATTCACCCACTTAATAGGATAAATTTTTTTTTTTTTTGAGACAGAGCCTCAAGCCATCACCCTGGATAGAGTGCTGTGGCATCACAGCTCACAGCAACCTCCAATTCCTGGGCTCAAGTGAGTCTCCTGCCTCGGCCTCCCAAGTAGCTGGGACTACAGGCACCCGCCACAATGCCTGGCCATTTTTTGGTTGCAGCCGTCATTGTTGTTTGGCGGGCCAGGGTGGATTCGAACCCGCCAGCTCAGGTGTACGTGGCTGGCGCCTTAGCCTGTTGAGCCACAGGCTCCGAGCTGGATAAATTTTTTTTTATTAAATCATAGCTGTGTACATTTGTGTAATCATTGGGTACAATGTGCTGGTTTCATATACAATCTGAAATATTTTCATCTAACTGGTTAACATAGCCTTCATGGCACTTTCTTAGTTATTGTGTTAAGACATTTATATTCTGCATTTAGTAAGTTTCACCTGTACCCTTCTAAGATGCACCATAGGATAAAATTTTTATGAATATATTAGTCTGTGATTACAGAAAACCCACCCATCTAACCATCCACCTAACAACAACAACCAAAATAGACTGCTATCAAATGTTACGTCATACATCAAGGCTAAACTTTTCTGAGACCATGGTAAGGATAATTAGGTTAAAAGCCAAATCAGAAAATAATTGAGTTAATAGTTATTTTTACTCCTCATATGTTTTGGCTTCTAAAAGCAGCACTACACGTTTAAGGCACCATTTGCCAGTGACACCGGCAATATGACTGTGCAAGTACCTCTTATAAGGTACTTTTGAGAATTAAATAATGTAATCTTTGTAAAGAGCTTACTATAGTGGCAAGAAAATATGGCACTTCCTATGTATAAATTATCATCATAATCATCATCACAAAAATATACATAAAACACTTTCCTATTTATCCTATCTTAATATGTTTGGTGACTTCTATTCTTCTACATATGATTAATTATAATATCTGTAAATTTCCTGACATTAAGGACTTTTTCTAGTTCAACACTATAACTTGTAGACCTAGGCCAATGCCTAATACATAGTGGAAGATTTTTCTTGTTGACAAAATAACTTTATCTACACTTAAGAGCAATACAGATTATTTTTCATGACCATTGAATTTTACAAGGGTGTGTTTTCTTTAAGTGTAATTTTTGCACAATAACTTCTGGGCTGATTTCTGAAATTTATAATTCTTTTATTTCCTCCCTTTCTTTTTGTATATTCAATGCCATCAGGCACCCTTTAATGTCAGGTATTTTTTTCTTAAATGGAGATCAACATTTATTTATTTATTTATTTATTTTTATATTAGATTAATATGAGGGAATAGATAACTGGTTACATTGTTAGTGTCTGTTAGGTAGAATTGAAGTGGTAGCTGTGTCCCTCACCCAGGAGGTGTGCCATATACCCTTATAATGCACCTGTTAGAGGAGAGCACAGCAATCCCTCTCTCATCTTCCCTATCTCCACCCCTCACTTGAGTTTGATTGTCTTTTCCGACATATATTTGCTCATTTACTGGTTTCATGTTAGAATTGAGTACATTGGATGCTTGCTTTTCCATTCTTGTGATACTTTAGCAGGTAGAATGTTCTACATTCAGGTTAGTACAAAAGATGTGAAGTCTTTATATCTTTTTTTAAGGCTGAATAGTATTCCATGGCATACATGTACCACAGTGTTTTAATCCATTCACGTGCAGATGAGATTAATATTTACTGAGTGTGTGAACTAAAAGAAAAAGGAAAAATGGCAATGAGTCTATATATTTCCCCAACACAAGCAAATGGTTCTTAACAGTTCGTGGATACATCTCTTCAAACTGAATGTAGCTCAAATGAAAAAGGTGTTTATGACTCTTTCTGATTTCCTCTGCTTAGGCCATCCAAATGCAGAGTAGAGTATCAGGGCTCATTCTAACGGGAAAACGGCCACAGTAGTTCCTCTCTCATGTCTCTTTGTTGAATCAGAATTACCTTCTTCATTCCTGCTTTCTAAATCTGTTGTGTTAGAAATTGAGGCTACCTATTATTATTATTATTATTATTATTTTATTATTATTGGAGGAGGTTGAAGAGGATGTAATATTGGTAGACTATAACTATTATTAACTAAACATCTTTGTTCTACTTGGGAAGATATGCTGAATTGGTCAAAATACACCATCTATGAGATAGTGTTGACAGCACAAATTTAGTTCTGAGTCACAGGACATTAATACCAAAATTTACTTACACTTCAAAGCTCAAAACATGTCAATAAGAATTTTGCTTCTATTTTATATTTTTTAAACAATTTCATTTTTTTTAACTGGATAATATGTTTACAAGGTCCAAAATTCAAAACTTTATAGAAAAATGTACACTGAGAAGTTGTAATCTCATTCTCTTTTACTTGGTTTCACCCCAAATTGGCCCTAGTAGGTGGTAATTTTTATTAGTTTCTTGTATAGACTTCTAAAGTTTCTTCAAACTGATAGAAAGAGATAGAGATATATTTTCCTACTTTTCTCACTTATTGCACAAAATATAACATGTTTCTGCCTTATGCCTTTTATTTAATTAGGTATAAGCTTTAGAGATCTCTCATCATATCAATGCAGAAATAACTTTTTCCTTTTTTATGGTTGCATAGTATTTTATTGTTTAAATGCATTACAGCTTATTTGTCAAGTCCACTTAGGTTATTTCTAATCTTTTGCCATCATAACCTATGCTGCAACGAATAACCTTATACATTACATATTTCCTGTATAAACAGGTATGAATGCCAAATAGGATCATGGGTAAAAGAGTAAATATATTTATAATTGATGTAGACATTAACAGACTTTTTTTTTTTTTTTTTTTTTGAGACAGAGTCTTTGTCTGTGTCCTGGGCATAGTTTGACCTCAAACTCTTGGGCTTGAGCAATCAATGCTCTTGCCTCAGCCTCCCAAGTAGCTGGGACTATATGCTCCACCACAGCTGGCTAGTTTTTCTATTTTTAGTAGAAATGGGTCTCATTCTTGATAAGGCTGGTCTCAAAATCCTGAGCTCCAGTGATTCACCTGCCTTGGCCCCCACCCCCCAGAGTGCCAGGATTACAGGCAGGAACCACCGTGGCCAGCTGACAAACTATTCTTTATTGAAGAGCATCTATTTTAAAGGGAAGGCAAAACAAAATTATATTCTTTGGAGGTAGAAATCCCAACTTAAACTCTAATACCTGTTTTATAATTTCTCATTAACACTAAGAACAAATAATAATGAATATAACAATCATTGCTATCACAAAATATTTTCTTATTTCTTCTGTTTTTTAACCATAACATACATAAAAAAGAATTCTTATTAATTTTACCTAAATATAATTGATTGTACACATTTTGTTTTGGATTTAAGGAAAATGTTATTTTTCTTCTTCAAGCTCATTGATGAATATGTGTATATGTGCTTAAGTGTGTTTATAGCCTGTTTAAAGAAAGCATAGTAGTACATTTATGGTATTAATGAATATAAAAAACAACCTGAAAATCTAATTTCATGTTACATGAGGTTCCTGTGAATAGAACATGTTTGCTGCATGGAAATAAAGACCTATACTTATGTCATATCACAACACAGACTTATTGTGTAACATAATACTATGTTTTGGCTCATTATGTGAAATAATATTTTTTAAATATTCATTTTAAGAGTAACATTATGCCCACATATAAACAAATAATGAATTTATGTTCCTCTTCTAGATTTTGCTTCCCCTCCCCCCCCCCCCGGAAAAGAGTCCTTGTTCTTGTACTTATCTAAATTTTAATACAGAGATGAAAATCCACTCAAGAATCTTTGACTCAGTGGGAACTAGATTTTATTTGGATAACTATTCTCATTTTCATCTAAGTACAGAAGTACAGTTGTTTTATCCCATCTCTTTTTCCCTTGACTTCAGAGTTTTCCAGTCTACTTAGATTCAGGGGTTCAACCATGAGTCAACCATGATATTGGCCTCTCGGATTGTCACATCCTGTCTCTCTTTCCTGCAGCATTATCTGAGCTAAGCTTGTCTGCGGGAGAGATTTTATCTTGGCCTGCACCCAGCAGATAACACTGTTTCTCTCCAAGTTTCTTACTTTATCTGTACCAGAAATCCTATTTCTAAAACCCAGATCACCAGCTGGGTTCCAGAGCATATGGACCAGGACCAATTATTCTTTTCCCACGTAGTTATATGGATTAATTACTTCTTTGCCCCTTTATATTGAACCTCTGAAGACTTGAATCAACTTGTTATGCTTTTAGCATATTCCATCTTAAACAACTCAACTGTCCTTCCCAGGGGAGGCTATCTTTGTAGGGAAATCAATTTCTTACATAAAATTCTTTTTAAAAAATACCATTTATTAGAATTAGAGTTGTTCCAATTAAGCCCTTTCACTCTCTCTACATGTTAAGTATAGTTATGATATATATTTTCTCTACATATAGTGAACACCAAATCATATCTTTTGCTACAACCATAAAGTGTGATTAAGGAAATGTATAAGCTGAATGATCATCTAAATGTCTGTTTCCATTTTTACCTTCTATCTTTTGTTCTTCTTTTGGTGAGAGTAAATCTTTGTTTTTGTTGTTCATATTTGCTTTCTGTTTTGAGAGCTTCCTTTCACCATTCTTCCAGAGGTCTGCTAGCAACAAGTTCTGTTAGTTTTCCTTCACGTCCGCGTTTATTTCCTCTTCATTCCTGAAGGAGAGTTTCACTGGTATAAGACTCAATGTTAATAATACTTTTTTTCCAGTGCTTAAAAATGTCATGCCTCTTCCTTCTGGCCTCCATGGTTTCTGATGAGAAAGTCCATTTAATTTAAATTCATTTTTCTTTATACCTAATGTATCATTGTTGGTATTTTGTAAGTTTTTTTACTTGGTCTTTATTATACAGATGTTTAATTATGACTTGTCTATGTACAAATTGCTTCAGGTTTATCATATTTATAACTTGCTCATCTTCTTGAATCTTTAGATTTGTATCTTTCATCAGACTTTGG
This sequence comes from Perodicticus potto, assembly GCA_963574655.1. Classification (NCBI taxonomy): domain Eukaryota; kingdom Metazoa; phylum Chordata; class Mammalia; order Primates; family Lorisidae; genus Perodicticus; species Perodicticus potto. Next base: position 7,498 of record CAUYRH010060383.1, read on the forward strand.
CAATTTTTCTTATTATTTTTCTTTTATGACTTGTTTAGTCTCATACATTTCTCCTTTATTTTGCCCAGACATTGATTATGCTAGTGTTACCATCCTACATTTCCCTGTGGGTCTGCTCTTTTTTTTTTTTTTTCTTTTTAACCAATCAATTTTCTCTTTGTTGTTCACATTGTGTAAATTCTGTAGATCTGCATTCAAATTCACTGATCCTATATTCTGTCATCTCCACTCTACTGCTGAGATATCTAGTTACTTTATAAACATAGACAAGCCTATTCTAAAACTCACATGAAAGAGAAAGGCCATGCAATAGTCAAAACGATTTTGGAAGATAATAATAAAGTTTAAGGGATCCCTCTTTCTGATGTTACTGCTTATTATAGAGCTATAGAAATCAAGATCGTGTCACACTAGCAAAAGAAGAGGCACATAAAAGAATAGAACAGGAAAGAACACCCAGAAATAGATATACACAAATGTGTGCTTAATTTTTGCCGAAAGAGCATAAGCAATTCACTAACAGAAGGATGGCCTTTTGAGTAAATTGTGCTAGGGGAATTAGACCCCCATGGGCAACAAAACAAATAAATAAAATAGCTAAACTTCATACCTCATACAAAAATTAACTCAAAAAAGAACATGGACCTAAATATAAAATGGAGAGCTATGAAACTTTTAAAAGAAACATAGGAGAAAGTCTTTGGGACTAAGATTAGGCAAATCTTAAACTTGGTACCAGAAGCATGATGCATATGAAAAAAAAATGGATAAATTAGACCTCATCAAATTAAAAATATTTATTCTTGGAGGGGGAATATTAAGTGGTTAGAAAACAAATTCTAGATTGGAAGAAAGTATTTTAAAATCAACCAAGGCCTTGTATCTCAAATATATAAAGAGCTCTCAAAATTTAGCATTAAAATAAACAAATTAGATGCATGTGTCATCAAAGAGGATTTTACAGATTGAAAATAACTATATGAAAAATGTTCACTATCATGAACACTAGAGAAGCAAAGATCAAAACACAATGAGAGGATGGGTAAGATGAATATAATGATGACGTCATTATCATGGAGAAACTGAAATGTCCATGCATTGTTGATGAGACTGTAAAGTAATACGATGACTCTGGGAAACAGTTTGGCCGTTTCTTTGAAGACTAAACATAAATCTACCACAGAAACCAGCAAAGGTATTTCTGAAAATTTATTCCACATAAATAAAGACTTATTTTCATAAAATAAAATCTGTACATGAATGTTCATAGCACATCTATTTGCAATAGCTCCAAACTGAAAACAACCCAGATGTCCATCAGTGGGTATATTTTTAGACAAATCACGCCACACTTATAGCATGTAACACTGCTTAGCAAAATTAAGAAAACACACTATTGATACATATACAACAACTTGGATGAACCACAAAGAAATTAGGCTGACTGATAAAGGATATCTGTGGCATGATTTAATTTACATAGCATTCTTCATTCAATTATAGAGAGGGAGGACAAATTCACGGTTTCTAGGGAAAGAGAAGGACAAGGACATGAGTGTGATTATAAGGGAATAACAAGGTAGAATCTTGTGTTATTCCCCTTGAGTATCTTGATTGTGGTGGTGGGTCCACAGGCTACATATGATAAAAATTGTGCAGAGCTACACAGACACACACGTGAGTACCTCTGTTGACATCTGAACAAACACTACAGGTGTAATTGTTAATTTCTTGTTTTAATATTGTACAGTTGTTGTAGAAAACATTAACTTTGGTGGAGGTTGGGGGGAAGAGCAATATATTTCTCTACACATTTATTTGAACCCTGTGAACTTATAATTATTTCAAAATAAAAAAGTTTAACAAATTACACATTTGTGTCTCAATAGATAACACATAGTGAAAAATTAAACCATGGAATGAAAGAAGGTATTACAACATGTATTACCAACTAAGGATGAATGGCCCGATTACATAACAATGATATACAAATCAATAAGAAAAGGGCAAACTAATTTTTAAATGAGCAACAGATGCCAATGGGCAACTTCAAAACAGACAATAACATACATGAAAAACTGACTAAAAATCACTAGAAATCAAGGAAATGCAAATTTTGACGGAAGTAACATATAATAATTTGCATTCAATGTAAAAAATGAGATATTTTACAATATCGAGTGTGAGGGAGCTTACTTATAAGGTAGATTCTGCTTAGAAAAAGAAAAGCCCAATTTTTCAAATTTTGTAAGAGTTTATAGAATCTAAGTCTCCATACTCAAAGCAGCCATGGTAAGAATGTTTAATCAAACAGCAAATAATTACATATCAATTGGATATTTGATTTAAATTCTATTTAAATTGGAAGAGATTGGAAACGTGATTTAAATTCTACTTAAATTCTCACTTACTGAAGGTTACATTTATAAAGTATCCAAATACAAAGTTTCTCCATTTTTTTTTTCTTCCTAATGCAAACTAAGACGGTTAGAGCAGTTGGGCACTTGAAAAACAAAATGGTTTTATTTTACTTCCATGTATGTGCTGAAACAATAAGAAAAAAATAACAGTATCAGGTTTGGTAGAAACTCCTACAAGATTAGAAATTTATTGAGGAAAACCAGAGTCAGCTGACTTATTTGTCATATGGCTGAAAGAGACAAGAAGAGCAAAATCTAGAACTTGAGGTTTATGTGAATGAGTAGCTGACTACGGCTAGTGGAAATTCAGGATATGCCTTGGCATTAACAACTCTCAGGAAGTTAGGGAATAATTGAGGTGTCTTGGCCATTCATGAAAGAAGCAGGTGATTTGATCTGTTTTACTAGTCGCCAGAATAGATGTTTGTTTTCATACACAACAGAAGGAAATCGTATAAATGGAAAGAAACAAAACAGCACACTAACATAAAACTTTACAAGCACCAAGTTACCAAAATTCAATGCCTTGCTAAATGTTGAAATGATTAGTAGTAGCAACACACCCCAAATACTAATTCTTTTATGATGGAAGAAACATACCTTTATTGTTCTTAAACCTTACCTTGGAGTAGATCAGTGGTTCTCAACCTTCCTAATGCCATGGCCCTTTAATACATTTCCTGTGGGTCGCGACCCACAGGTTGAGAACTGCTGGAATAGATCATGCTTTGGGCTAAAATTATCCCTGGATTGTTCTCAGTAATCCCAACTGACAGCATCACTTGGAAAATGGCAGGAAAGTAAAGGAAATAGCTCCTGTGCTTGGATTAGCATAACTTACTTGTTCAAAAGCCTAGGGTATCATGATCCTTCTTAAAGAAGGAAAGGAAAGGAATTTTAGAGAAAAGAAAGGAATTTCCATGGATATCTGTGTCCTAATGATATACTTTAGGAAGCTGCTATAGGTCAGACCCCTATCCAGCTTAATAAGTGAGGTACACTTACACGTGTCAGTGAGAGAAAAGGTCTAATCAAGGAGAAACGTGGGCTTCCAGAGCCACATTTGAAATTGTGAGGCAAATTAGGAATCAAGCCCATTTGAGCTAGAGCTAACCAGCAAGGATTTTTCCTTGTTTTTCTTTATGTCCAAACTTGGAGTATTTGTATCCAAAAGACAGAGAGGGAAAAAGCTCAAGGAGAGGAAGGCAGGTTTCTTTCTTTGAGATCTGGGCTAGTGATTTTGTAAAGAACTCGAGTTGGCATTGTACTCCTGAAGCTAAAACCACGGAAGCTAAGGCCACCACAAAAACTTAAGCCATGGATCAGGAGAAGGTATTTACAACACGTATCACCAGCAAAAGATGAATTGCCAGAATACATGAAGAATTCCTACAAATCAGTAAGAAAAAAGCAAATTAATTTTTAAAGTGCGTAATGATTCAGCAGTCCTTTGGAGGAGAAGAAAAAGAGGTATGCTTGGCCCAGGCCTGCTGGAAAAGTCTGGAAAGAGTGGGAAAAGATGTCCAAGTATCTGTGCCAATGCCACAGGACTAGAGTACTGCCCTGCCCCAGGCCTGGACAGCACGTGGGAGATGCAACTCTGTGCAGGCAAAATTGCCAGCTCCTAAAGCCCGGGGTGGCCTGGACCCATGTTTCAGGGAGGCAGGGCGCTCTTCCTAATCCCCAACCCTGTCCCTTTCCTAAGACCGCTACTGTAGGAACACTTTGGACAAGATCTTAAATGGAAAGAAACTAAGGAAATGGTAAGGTAGATGTGGCATGGCCTGGTTTCTGACTCAGAAGATCTGACTCAGTTCTCTAATAATAGTTAAGGTTTCATCAAACACATTCCGGAAGTCAAAACTCAGCACTGTAAACCTTTGACACAGAGATGGATCGGAGATATCATTTGTCAGACCACTAAGTTTTTGATGCATATCCTAAACACACAAAAAGTTATGGAGAGAAATATAAAAGTTAGTGTAAGAAAAATGCCAGCTTCAGTCACCGACACACGTTTTCCCAAGATAAAACTTTATTTGAGGCATCAAGCAATATACTAAAAGAAGTGAGTCATGCACAAGTCATGTGCTTAGTTTCAAAATTGTACAGCTGACAATTTCTATCCTTTTAAAAAAGGTGTGCAGTGAGCAAGGTTGGCAATTCCCTATGCTTTCATACGCAACTTTATTAATACTGAGTGCTTAAGAAAGTGTACTTTACATTTCATTTTTACTTCCTTAAAAGGCACGTTGGTTTTATTTGGGAAAATGAAAATAAGCTAATTCTTCCACTGAGGATAAAGTTTCTCCCCAGAGTTATTTATGAAATGATGCAGCTGCCTTTCTCTTTAAATGGATTCTTGTCTTCTGGGATTCCTTTCAGCAGAGGATCCTCTCCAGAACGTTCTTCAATATAGTTCTTTATTTCCTCAGAACATTTAGACACCTTAAGTATGGCGGGGGGAAGAACAGATGAGGTTTGAGTTGTTTAAGCATTATCACCACTCTATAGTGAAATTACTGTAATTAAATACAACCAGCTTTTAAAAAGTTTTTTAAAAAATTAAATGAATGTACATATACACACACATATAATCTTATGCTGTATTCTAATATTTTTATTCTATTCTATTTATATATGATACAATCTATATCCGATGTATTTTTTACTACTGGGTCAGTCTCAAAAAAGTTTGAAAGTCACTGTCGTAAATAAATCATCTTCAGCGATGTGATTTCCTTCCTTTATTAAAATACAATTACGGCATGCCTATAATATTTTAGGAGCTAAATCATGCTTCACTTTCAATTTTCCATGTTGAGGAGAGGGTGCAGTAATAGATGATCCCCAAATGTTTTGGGGTGTGTCATACCACCATGTTCACTTACAAGTGTATGCTATGTCCTGGCATTTTACAAAATAATCGAAGCATTGGGAAAAAGTCTGACTCTGGGCAGGCTGACATTGCCCAGAATCCTACTGTGCGTCTGCTCAGAATTCTTTCCTGCTGCATGAAGATAATTATCATAATAAGACTTCTTTGAAGCTTATTAAGCTTATCTGATACTAAATTTTGTCTGCAATGGAGAAAGGATTCAATAGGTTCTTCAAAAAGGCTATCCTTAATGGTGGTGCCTGTGGCTCAAAGAAGTAGGGCGCCAGCCCCATATGCCAGAAGTGGTGGGTTCAAACCTGGCCCTGGCCAAAAACTGCAAAAAAAAAAAAAAAAAAAAAAAAAAAAGAAAATAAAAGAAAAGAAAAGAAAAAAAAAGAAAATTCAAACCTTATGAGATAGGTGGCACGGTTGTGGATTTTTGTTGAAAAAAAAAAAAACGAA
>CAUYRH010060385.1:0-26310 GCA_963574655.1 Perodicticus potto
TCCCTTGCCCCCCTCCCCATTTCTTGTGCTATAACTGGGTTTTAACTTTCATATGAAAGCTATAGATTAGCTTCATAGTAGGGTTGAGTACATTGGATACTTTTTCTTCCATTCTTTTGTGTTTACATGGATGGAGCTGGAACATATTCTTCTCAGCAAAGTATCTCAAGAATGGAGCATAATTTCTATAAGAAAATGTAGAAGGATTAACTCAAGATATTTAATAACTTTATAGGCCCATGACCTTCTCAAAAGAAGAATGTCCTCCTATGGAATCTCCTATAGTTCCATATCTGTCACATCATACCACTTTAGTTTTCAGGTTATGTGATGCCACAGATAAAACTAACGGGTACTTTATAGATTAACTATCATCTTAAAACTCAAAAGCAAAATATATTATTTCCACACACCCTGCTTGCAGCTCAGTTCCCTTCCCATCCATCTAAACACAGGGGAGAAGAGGAGCAGGTGAACGGAAAACCCACGACCTGATTTTTACAGACTTCTTTCCAGCAAACTTCACTTCTTAACCAGTGTAGGACACGAGGTTCCATCACAGTCAAGAAGATAAAATTGGTGAAGCGCCTGGACAATGGAACAAATGGTCACATACCCAAGAGAAGTTTTTGATGGTGATATGAAAAAGCTGATTTCAGTCTTGAATTCTCTCCAAGAGAACTCTGACATTGGCAATGACTCCCTATATGCCTGACCGTGGTCTGCCTGAACCAGCCAAGCTGCCCTACATGAACTTTAGAGACTTTGAATCCCTTAAGAGACCTTTACTGACTTTTTTGACCAGAAACCATGTGTCTTTGATCTGAAAATTAAAATAAAAGTAAATAATCATTTCTCCCTCCACCTCAGAAAAGAAATGAGATAGATTCTGATTGAAAGACTTAGGAAAATGCTCATCTTCTTCTCAGGTCTCTTTCTGAAACAAAAGAATTAGTTTAAAACTGAAGCATTGAAATAAAAAAAAAAATACAATTTCGGGAGAGTGTATCCAGCATACCCAAGTGAACATCTGAGCAGCTACCAGGCAATTTTTCCCATGAAAATCTGATGCCATCCAGATACAACTCTACTAATATGACATGAAAAATTAAGCATAACTAAAATAATCCTTCTACTTCTAGTGCCTCATATTTTCAACATCTTAAACCATAGTTGTTCAAATCCCTTGCTCTATAATGCTAGGGCCAAAATCCAAACTGCAAATAATGTTAAGATGAGCCATTTAGCCTGATAACCTGTTTTTCTTACACAGTAAACCCAAAGTCTATTCAGTAAGACAGTAGTTTATTTTGTTAATGTTATCATTGACCACCTAATGTTCTAAACAGATTAATTTCCCATTTTTACTTAGATCCCTATTAGAGGCACTTAATGTGATGTGAGTGCCTGCTGGCCCTTAGCCCTGAAATGCACACACTCTAACTCATACACAAACCATTTGCATATGACATTATATGATGAACAATGATCTCACTTTTACCAATAGTGAAAATATCCAATAGAAATCTGTCAAACTCATCTCACTTGCCAGAAAATATTTCCTGCCATCTTTACATCAGAAAGAGTCTCTGGATCACATCTAAGGAGCAGAGATTTTTCTTGATTTGCATTTCCCTCTGAAATATTCAGGCCATTCTTTTTTTTCTTTTGTAGTTGAAGAAAAGCCTCTTTCTTTGTATTTTCACAAATTTCTCAGTATGAGAAAAATGTGTTACTTGGGCTATGATGAAGGAAATGAATACACACTACGGGTGGTATGTTGGTATTTAATGCTTGGTTACTAGGAAGCTTTGCATATGGAACTCACCTCAGGGTTAATTGACTCTCCAAGTATTCTGAGTCTGTGAAATTTAGATAGCACGAGATATTGGCAAAATATCAGTCCAGAGTGAGTGTTACACCCCCTCCTGTAGTCTGATGCTCTTGGAGAGCCTGAGATGGGGATTCTTGTGCAAATGATTTTCTGAAGATTTATTCTCAGGGGGACGCTGCAAGAACATCTGGAAGTAAAACATGGGTTTAAGTTTGGCAAAGGTGAGTTTGGAGTCTGGCTCACAGAGACCCCTTGAACACAAATAACCCCCTAATGGTGTTATCCTCTGACCCAGCCCTAGTAGCTGGCCCCTATTTATCCCATATGTATCCAACGGAGGCAGCCTTAGTAGCTTCTCAGAGAGGTACCACTGGAGAAGCATTCCCAGGCAAGGTGTCTTTTGTCCTGTGGGTCTTGAAGGAGTTCACTTCTATTGGCCTTTGAGAGTCTATAGAATGTGTGTATCTGCCCATCTGCACACGGGGTGCCATAAGTTGGTGACTTGAAATTTGCCATGGTAGAAATTTACACTGCAGAAATCTGCAAATGCTACATATCGGGGCATTTCCCCTCTGCCCCAAGAGAGCAAGATGATACAGATTTACCAGCACACCACTGGTCTTTTAAGTCAAGGGCAATTTCCAGAAGTTGAGTGAGCTGCAATCAGCTCACCCGTCTTCAAAGGGGACCTGTCCACTGGCCTAGAAAAGGTGATCCAGGTGTATCAACAGCAATATCTATTGTGGCTGGTACTGAAAAGAACCTTTTATATTTGATTACAAATACAGTAGAACCTTCATAGTTGATGACCTCCCTTCGTTGACCTAATTTTCACAAACTGGACATGTGCAACCTGCATTTATCAGAACAGCAGACCTAGAGCCTTATGTGGCCCACTTCCATATGTTGGCCAGTTTGTTAAACTGCCCTGGGTAGTCAACAGAGATCCTACTGTATTCATTTTGGAAATGACTCCAGTAACCATGATTCAAGCTAAACCGCCTATGTCCTGTATTTACTTACCTTCGCCTAACCCAGCTGCCGCTGCCGCTGCCTGCTCCCCAAAGTTGGGGCAACAGGGATGAGACTACATGGAGCTCTGACTTCTCTTACCTTCATCCCGGTTCCTCTTTTAATACATCTTCTTTCCTTGTCTGCCTCCTACAAGATCATATTCCTTCTAAGGAGACCATGGAGATGGTAAGGCTGGCACACAGGTATGGCTTTTGCCCAGTGTCTAGGAAAAAGCAATGTCCACAACTTTTTCACCAGTTTAAGTTTCTACTTCTCTAGAAACTGGGTGGTCCTGGGGTCATCTCACAATCTCCCCAGCACCTCACACCCAGCTTCTTGTAGATAATACCCCTCTCTGGCAGCACAGCATGCAGCTGTAAATGCATGCTACAAACCTGCTCAAAAGTCCAAAGAGAGGGAGGCAAAAGGAGTTTTCAGGTTTTTCCAACTAAACTACCCTCATTTTACATCTTGCTTTTTTAAAAATAAACCTGGAAAGGAAAACAGTTTTGGAATCAGCTTTTTTATTGTTTCATAGTTTCTGAAACTATTAATAAAAAGTAAGATTTTTTTTTTCAATCTGAATAGGAGTGAGGAAATAGCCCTACGCCAGGCAGTTTTGAGTCCATGCTGTTTAATCAGTTCGATGTATTGCTAGCATATTCCTCAGGAGTATGATATATGACAACTGCCAAGCTTTCCTTTTGCGATTACAAAAAGGACAGATACCGGAGCGAGCCATATTTCTGCACTGCAGGGATATAAAAAATGAACTGCTAAAAACGGCCCAGGAGGAATGAATAGCAATAAGACATCAATGTCATCTATAAACTGATTTGTGATAAATTTCCAAAAGGCTTAATGGTAGGATGCTGTGATATATAGGGGCTTCCTGAAACTTAATAACTATAAGTTATCCGCTTGGAAGAATGTAATGGGGAAAAGTAAGTGGTCACAGATAATAGGGAAATAAGTGACTTTATCAGTCGAGTCTAACTGCTCTGTGTGTTCTGTGTCATTGCCCCCTCTGCTTGGAAATATAAAATTACGAGGATCATGACGACATAAGAAATGTAAATGTTACAAAAACACCTATGATTCTTACACATTCGGTGAGGTTCTTTAATCTGCCCATTAATAAATTGGGACCGATATGACCACCGGGGGAGTATACACACGTGTGTTAACCAGCTTTGGGAGGTGAATTAATAACGGTCGGAGTCCTCTGATGGAGACGTTTAAGTAGGAGCAACATCTGGACATATTGTCCATGCTGTGTGTGGTCTGGTGTTTCCTACATGGATTGTGTACTTAAAACACCAACAGGTATGAGGCCTGGGATCCTGCCTGCGATGTCCCTTCTTCATCTTCAGTCTGGGTTCCTTTTGGTGCACTAATTTTTATGGCTGGGTCAGACAGCATCTGGTCAGTGGCAGGTGCATGACATATTCTATCGATAAATGTTTATGGAATGAACTAATACATAACTGGAAAAATGTCCCAGATCCTAGATTTACAAATAGACGAGAAAAGAGAAAGGAACTAAATGTGTTGAGTACTTACCGTATCCATTTACACATACATATTTTATCTCATTTGACTCCCCAAGCAACCTAAGATGTTAGTTTCACAGACCAGGAAACAGAAATGTACAGTCATTAAATAATTTACCCAGAGTTGTAGAGATAGCAAGGAAAAGAGCCAAAATTCAGTCTGAAGTTGTCTAGATCCAAAATTACTTTCCTTCCCGAAAATGTTGCCCTAAAAGCTGCAGACAGGAGAGAAATATTTTCTGTACATGAAGGGCTTAGGAAGAAGAACGCACGGGGTTAGAGGACTCTTGACCTTCCACCAACTTCCTTCTCTCCGCCATGAATTGAGATTTGAGGGAAGGTGGGTGCCCTGATCTCTCCATGTTTCAGCCTATTAATTGCATCTCTGCAGCCTGTTTGTTTTGGCTCTAGCATCATACATATTTTATCAGTGGGGGAGGGGCTGTAGGTTTGCTTTGCTATCTGGCTGTTAATCTCTTCCCTGGCAAGGTGGTGAAGCGTGTCATTTCTAAATGGGTAATTTTTTATACCCTTCATCAAAAAACTGTTGCATAAAATGCCCAAGATAGTCATTGTCACCACTGCACTGTTCTGGCAGCTGTAGAGTCTGGGGAAAACACTCCGGCTTTATCCCTAGGACACAATGTGAACGGTTTCTCTCTGGGGGGAGGCTGGTGGTACTTTGTCTCCTTTGCGGTCTCTCCTTTCTGCTCTGTCTCTCTTACTTTGTGAGGACAGACCTTGGTGTTTTCGCATCGGGGATATTCAGCCCCACCCCCCACCCCTAGGACGTGAATTATACTTTGGACCCTCGAGGAGGCACATTTCCAAGTTCCACGGGACTCGGAATAGATCAGGAATAACTTTTAAAGTACTGAGCCTCACAGGACTGCCGGTGTGAATGGCCTGTCCCCGTTTCTCCCGGGCAGTCATCCTGTAAGTCATTTCATGTGATGTGAATAATTTAACAGGGACGAAGCTGCCACGTCCCTGCCATTCATTTCCCAGTGTGCCCTCAGTTGTCTGGGGATGATAATGGATGGACATTTGAGATTTGTTCTTCTCCTGGTCCAGTGTTAAAATTGAAAGGAATTCAAGAGCAACCCTCAGTTCCCAAGTCCCAACAGGAATAGTACAAACACATCAAAGGCTTGCAATCACAAAAGTCTTTGGCTCAGCATTCCCACCAAAGATCACTGCTGCCAGCTTAGCCCCACCTCCCAGCTGCCTCCCTGCTGAACGGTCTTAGGTGACACATGTTTGGAGGCTGGTACATGGGGAGGTGGGGTCACTCTGGCTTCTCTCGCCCGAAAGCACTCTACTCAGCTCTTACAAACACTGCTGAACACGTCACTACTATTCCCATCCTGGCAGTAGTGTATCTCCAAGTAAGACATGTAAGAGCCTTTTTACCAAGCCTGAAGGGTATGACCTTGAGGGTCCTTCTCACTTGTTTTGAGTTTTGCAGAAGATTGCCACCTTTCCCAATGTCACGGGAACCTCTGACAAAAAGTTTAAGACAAGATCCCTGAGGACTTGCTCAGAAACCATGATTGCACCAAGCAGGACTCAGAAGTTCTCAGTCACCAACAAAAACAGGATGCCTCACCCCGGGCTCGTGTCTTCAGACTCTTCCACATCAGGGTACTTCACTTTGCCCCCAATTCCTCCACTGATGTGTTTCCTCTTCCTGCTCTTCTTAAGACTCTCACTGTCAGTGCCTAAGTCTCCTTGGCTGCTTTCTGAGAGCACCCTGAAATCTGTATGTAAATGCATCTCAGAGACTAGAATTAATACGCTTGTGACTCCAGAGGGATATGCAAATTAAGCTCATACTTAACTCCCAGCGCACAGGGAAGAAATTCCTCCCCCACCATCCTGCCATTTTGGAGGAAGCCTTTGTAAATGGACGCCCTCCACCCTGCCCCTTAGCTTCCTCCCTCCTCAGCCATAAGGAGTGGGCCAAGCAGCCGGGTTGGGCTTTTCCTCCTATAACTGAGGGATAGATTCTTAGCACAGACAAGTGAGCTACCTATGTGAGTTTTGTTTTGTTTTTGTTTTTTTTTTTATGCCTAACGTGAATGCAGTATTAGAATGGACTTTGAGTTTTAGATGGATATTTTATCCTTTTGTTACTAAGGCTTTTCAAAAGATAAAATATACATTATACTGCACAGAGTATATGAAAGTTCAGTAAAATATGATAATGTTGCTTCACACGCTGTTCTCTTGGGTATGATATCAGGAAAATGTTTTCCTCTGACAGCCTCTTCTAATGGATGAAAATATTCTCTTTCATTGCACACAGAGTGCAAGGTTTGAGGCATATTATCAGCGTCAGGTAATCTGCCTCTGAAATACTGGTGTTTGAAAAGCAAATTTAAGGCTTAGGACATTTTTACTTTATGATCATTGACACTGATGTGAGTAAACTCTCCAGCTATGAAGGAGAGAAATGGCAGGCAAGTTATTTTTTGTTTTATTTTGTTTTGTTTTGTTTTAAACGGTTGCCATTTGCTTTGAAGTGACTTCACCATATGGAGCAGAGTAAATAAACCGTAAAGGTGACAGGATGCATGCAAAAAAGAAATGCACTTGGACCCCAGTGGTCCTTAAAGCAAGTTGCTTCACCTCCTCAAGCCTGCTTTCTTATCGATAAAGAGAAGTTAGTATCAAAAAACTGGAATGAAGATCACAGCTTACTTGAATGCTCCCACTACTGTGCCTAGCACATTGTGTTTGCACAATTTGAGTTTAACAGGCAAATAGCTGCCCCTGGAAATTATGTCAACAGAGGTTACCCGTGTAATAATATACCTGTGGTTTGAAGTCAGTGTATTGACACCATCAGTGTTACTGTGCATCTTAGTCTACAAAAGATGCAAAGAAGCCGCATATAATGTGGTGAAATGTATGCTAGCCTTACAGCCTTTGTGAGATGCACACTTTGTGGCATCTATACTTTTTAGTCTTTATGAACCACACTAAATTATGTAAGTTACTCGTGTGATTTATAATCTGGAATATATTTAACCACGTCTAATGGTATACCTTGCTTATCCCTCAGGTCAGAAATTACTGGGCATGTAGTTGGCACCCTATTAACATGCCCTGAAATTGTTGGTCAGTGCTTGATAAATGTTTAATGTGTGTTTCTGGACTAGGCTGACCAAACAAAACTGGATGTTTTGATTATAATTCCTCTTAGCATTCCCCAGAAAATGAGAACTAAGTAATTGAACATTGTGTAAATGGAATTGGATCATGAGTGCCTAACTATGGGCCACCCAAATTTCTACTGTGGTTTTCAAACTCCTATTGGTAGCCCATTACTGTTCTGTCTTGCTCTATTGAGCTTTTTCTGGATTGTCGTTTGCTGTTGTTCCCACCATCCGTCTCTACTCAGCCCCTTATCCCTGCATGATGGGCCAAATATACAGAGTACTTATTATAATATACAGAGTTCCCATTAGCAGTGTCCATGAATGGCTCTGATGCTACATAATGCTCTGTAGAATGAACCACTCCCTCTAACTCTGCTCTTGCTCCCGCTCCTGGTGTTTTACAGCACTTCCCTGGGTCTCTTACTGCCCCACGATAAGTTCACTTGCCAGCAAGCAGCAGGCAAGTCTCCTGTCAGCTCTATAAGCCACTTATTAGACCAAACATCAGAAAAAGGAACAGTTATAAATCACACACTAAATTTAGATATGTACATAACATCCATGATCTTTCTATCACTTAATCTGTGCAACAACTTTGTGAGGTAGTCAAGGCAGGGTATTGATCAGTTATGGCCACAATAATGCTATGTAACCAATAACCACAAAAATATTGGTATTAAAAATAAGCATGCATTTCTTGCTCATGTATCTTCAGGTCAGCTAGAGCAGGTCTGATTCAAGCTTCAAGTCAAGGCCAGGTGTATTCTGTGGCCCAGGAAGAAGGGGCAGCAGCTACCTGGAGCACGTCCTCTTGGCTGTGGTCAAAAGCTTTCAGAGAGGCAAATGGAAGGATCCCATGCCACATAAGCCTTAGATTCAAAATTGGCCCACTGTCATTACCATTCATATTCCATTGGCCAAGGTGTGTGGCTACCTGTGACTTTTACACACATTTTCCCACCCTACCCAGATTGGCTTTGTGTGAGAAAATTAACATAAAATAATTCAAAGTTAACTAAAGTGATATATCAAAAGGTAAGAACTTACAGACCAAAATTTGTCCCCCACCCATGATGAACACCTTTTAGATTCATTTTGCTTTACAGAACTCAAATTTATGAACAGTTTTTGAGCTGTTAGCATTTTATAAAGGACTTCATGTCATTGGGTCTTCCTGACGGAAGAAGTACTTTTCTTTAAACCCTCAGTGCTAGGAAAAACCTTGCTTCCTTCAAACAATGGACACGCTTTTTCCTTCCGTAAGAAGTGCCATTTCCCTTTAAGCATCAAGAACTTCAGAGCCAAATTTTCACTTGCAATAAAATTAGAGGGACTTTATTACCACTGAATTACTCTTTAGACCCTGTCATTCTATTGTCTTCCACTTGCTTTGATTTGTTGTTATTGTGGTCATATATAATGTTAGATACAACATTTCTGTTATGTAAACCAAAACAAGTCTTTGGCAGACAGAGGCAAGAAAGAAGGAAGAATAAAATAATATTGTCAGGAGTTCTTGATTAAGGAGAGGGAAATCAGCTGGACTGTTTCTCTGCTCTTTAGTTTCACCAATTACAATCAGTAGAAGGATATTCTGTTTATAATCAAAATTAAACCAAATCTTTGGAGATTGTTTTCTGAAAGAGCTTAAGGGCAGGATCTAAGGGGATTGAGCACATGGTCTCTAATACTCCCCTCTCACCATCTTGGTCTCTAAGCCTCTCCTCCCCCACCCTGTGGGATGAAACCACAAAAGGACATGAGCACGTTCCCTTCTGCATTAATCGCTGTTACCCTGCTGCTCATGGCGGGTCTGGTTGGAAGAGCTTCAGTCACTAGGATTTTAATAGAAAAGGCAACAGATAGCAACAGAAGCAGATAGATTAAGCAAGCGGTAAAGTGCGACGTCTTATTACGTGCACAATTTTAAACATTAAAAGTGAAAAAATGTTTCCAATTGCAGACAGAGTGGAAGCAGTCAGGTTGGTTTGGAAGAGTCTGTGCAGCAGAAATGCAAAGGGGGCTGCAGGGTGGCCCTTGGGCTGTCGAGGACAGGGCTCTTCCTTGACATTCTCCTTACCTCCTGTGGTTAACATCAATGAGATGAGAACATCGCCACCGTGAATCCTGCAAATCTCAGAGGTACTGAATGAGCGAAGAGGGTAGGATGCTTTTTCCGGGAAACCCAATTACAAAAAGCAGAGCCTCTGGTTGACAATTAAATAAAAAGCTATCAAAAGAACATCTGCAGGAGATTCTCTGAAATGGGGTCTGTGTCCTCTGAATGGATGATTGGAAGTTGACAGGTTCAGTTTCATCTCCATGCTGCAATTTTGCTCTTATAAAAGGGGTTGCTTTTCATTTCTTATATTTGCCATGTTTTTTTAGTGCCTTCTCCTGTCTCAAAATAACTCTCAATAGAAAGAACAGAGGATGCCAAGTTGGCTTCTTTCAAACCTGCAGCGTTTACCTCTGAATTTCACCTGACTTGTGTGGCTTTCATGTCCTTGAAATTCCGGGTAGGAATCTTGTATGCTTGGTCTTCAGATAAATAGTGGCTAATTTTGACAGACTGACCTCCAGTTCTGAAGAAGCCTGAGCGCCCCTTCAGCATAATTCTGCAGAAACAGAGATGGCATCCAGTCTTATTTGATATTGCTTTAGCTGGAAAAATGAGGTTTTTTATCTTTAATGGAGGCTAGGAAAAAGGCATCACAGTTTACTTCTGACCTTCTGTCTCCGCTGTGATGAGGAAATGCCTGCGTATTTAAACTAACTCTGGTAAAGACAGAAGAGCTACTTTGAAGCATCATAGATACTGGTGCATGTGTTCACCAGAGCAACAGTCTTTCCTGAAATATAAAGGTGGCTGTATCCCCAGCTTTCACAGAAAACCAGAAGAAATCAAGATAAGAAAGTAGTTATGAAAGCTAGGGACATTTTATTCAGTGAGAGTGGCCTATTTTACTAATATCTTTGCCTTGATATAAGATTAGCATAATCAGAGTTTGAGTCTCTCTGCATTTTGACAGATGTTACAGTACACAGCTTTCCTAGTGATTTGGTAAAGTAGGGTACTAAACACATCCCTGGAACATAAGCTGTGATGCTGTGGGTTAATCCGGTGGCTGCACCAGGAGTCATTTGGAAGATACAGCATCATTCGTTAACTGAACTGGCTTTTTATTTAGTAACCAGATTTATATTTTCCCAATAGTTAGGGAGGAACGTGGTCAATATACTTAACTGTTCTTACTGGCTACCTCCCATTTTATTTTGATATAGAACTAGCTCATGCCAAAGGTGTCAAAAGTGGAATTCAAGAATAAGAAGATACGGAGTCGAACACTCTCAGAGGAAAACTCAGCTTCCTAACAAAATCTAATCTAGCAGGCAGGAGCTGTCAACATGATAAATATTCTAGTCTTTAATATTGGTTTACATACCAGGGCAGAAGAAAAGAGGAAATTATTCACACATTCAAAATTTGTTAAAATTATGTTGTTTGACTTGAAATGACAGAGGCCCAAGGAAATTCAAAGTTAAGATGAAAAGGTTGGGCTGAACCGGCTCTGGGCTCTCCAGGGGCCTTTGGATGTGTCAGTGTGGTCAGAATAATTACACCACCAAGCAGGAGCTCGCCCAGGTTCACCATTTGTGGGAATGAGTTCTTTCCATTAATCTCTGTGCTTCAGCTAACTTTAAGTTTCATCTGGTACCAGCTGCGTGCAGAAGCAAGGGCAGAATTTAAATAGAATTGGATCTCAAGTTATATGTTAGAATTGCCTAACTAGATGGTAGTATTTGTAGGGCAGAGAGCACAGTGGCTTTGAACTTGTGCTACTTTATTCATTACCAGCTATTTACTGAACATCCACTATGTTTTGTGCACTGTTCTAGGCTCTTGATAGATAGCTTAAAACTAGACAGATAGGGCCCAGCCCTGGTGGAGCTTACATTTTAATGGAGGTTTCCCTGGGTAGGCTTCTTAGGAAACCATCTCTGAGATGGACATTTGTATGCAAAAAGTTGACTGGAAGAGACTCTTGGGCTTAACTCATGTTGGGGAAAGAGAGGGAGAAAGACTAAATATTCAGTCTCTACATTGCAGCTGATCCCATGAGGAGCTCTGAAGCTGGAATGGCCTTTCAGAATGGTCCTGCACTGAGAAGGGGGTCTAACCTTTAGACAGGTGTATAGGCCAGTTACTGACTGAGGGCTTCTTGGGAATGGGATGTGAGCTAGGCAGGGGCTTTTACCAGCTAAAGATGACTCTGTGAAAGGGCTGGCATCTGAGGACTCCCAGTGGCAAAACTCCCAGCAGCAGGGGAGTTAAATTCTTCAGCCTTGAATGGGTATCTAGTCAGCAGTAGATATTGAACAGGAAAAAATATATTTTATATACACATATACATATACACACATATATTTGTAAAATATTTTTAAATTTGGCATTTAAAATAAAAGAATGCAGAGTGAAAATCAAGGGTCAGTGTTATTATTTTAGGTGGG
The DNA here is from genome assembly GCA_963574655.1 of Perodicticus potto. Taxonomy (NCBI): domain Eukaryota; kingdom Metazoa; phylum Chordata; class Mammalia; order Primates; family Lorisidae; genus Perodicticus; species Perodicticus potto. The sequence goes on from CAUYRH010060385.1 coordinate 12,078, forward strand.
GTAGCCCAGAAGGCCCCACTGAAGGACGAAGGGACATTTGAGCCAACTCAAGTGGAGTAGGGAAGTGAGCCATATGAAGACCAGGAAGTAAATTGTTCAGGCACAGGGAACAGCTGCAGGATGACCATGAAATGGCACGCACCTGGCATATTTGAGAAATAGGAAGATGGTCACAACACACAGAGGGGACTGAGCAGAGGGTAACATTGAGTGACAAAAGAGGGACCAAAGCTCTGATGTTCTAGGACTGCACAGGCCATGGAAAGAAGTTTGGTTTTAATACTAATATTATTGGAGGTCACTGGAGAGCTTTCAATAGAGAAGTGGAAGGCCCTGGTTTACATTTTTAAAAAGTCACTTTAGGTGCTATGCATGAAATTGACTGTACAAGGTAAGGACAGAAACAGAACAACAGGAAGCTGCCATGTTTTCTGGAAGAGACATAATGAAAGTTGGCAGGTGCAAGGTGTGGAGAAGGGGTTTAGGGTGGGATCTGTTTCAAAGGTGGGGCCAAGCAGGTCCTATGAGGTGTGACAAGTTCACGAGCTTGCCACTGTTCCCTTCCATTGACAGAGCACTGTACAGACAATTTAGTAAGGTTTCATAACCAAGGCATATCAGTCTCACAGTTGTGTTCATGTCAATGTGTGGCAGCATCTTGCTGAGTGGCGCTCATTGTTGCAAGATTAGTGTGCTGTCTTGAGAATGTGAGAGCTTGAATTAGAGTGATGAGCAAACGTTTGTCAATTTCTTGTTAAATTTGACAAGAGTGAAAGTAAAGTCAGGGACATGTTAGTCCAAGTTTATGGGGATAATGCCATGAAGAAAATTCCATGAAGAAAATCCAGTGTACAAATGGATTAAATATTTTTTCTGAGAGAAGAGAAAGTGTCAATGATGAAGAGTGGTCATGGTGGTCAGTAACAAGCAGAACTGATGAATACATTGCAAAAATTCTCAAATTTTGCATCAAAATTGTTGGCTGACTGTAAGAAGCATAGCAGAACAAATGAACATCAATAGAGAAACAATTATGAAAATCTTAAGAGAAAACCTTGCCCAATAACTCATGGCTCTTGTATCACAACAATGTACCAGCTCATACAGCACTATCTGTGGGGGAGTTTTTAGCCAGTAAACAAATAAGTATATTGGAACACCCTCCCTACTCACCTGATCTAGCCCACAATGTCTTTTCTTTTTACCCAAAAATGAAGGAAATATTGAAAGGAAGACATCTAGGTGCCATTCAGGATATTATAATGGCCATTCCAGAAAAAGAGTTCCAAAATTGCTTTGAAAGGTGGACTAGGCACTGGCGTCAGTGCACAGCTTCCCAAGGGAAGTACATTGAAGGTGACCATAGTGATATCCTTTAAGGAGACATGCAGAACTTTTTCTAGAATGAGTTTGTGAACTTAATTATCAGGCCTTCATATGGATACATCAGACATAGGTCATGAGAAAGCAGTCAGTTAAGTGAATGGTCACTTGATAGACTGAGACTAGGGAAGTGGGTTTTGTTGGTGGGGAGGAGACAAGCCTTCTGATTTAGCCTTATTGAGTTTCGAGTGCATTTTACACATGCAAATTGGGGCTCAGCACCGTAGCACAGTGGTTATGGTGCCAGCCACATACACCAGAGCTGGTGGGTTCGAATGACAACTGTAACAAAAAATAGCCAGGCATTGTAGTGGACGCCTGTAGCCCCAGTTACTTGGGAGGCTGAGGCAGGAGTTTGAGGTTTCTATGAGCTGTGATGCCACGGCACTCTACTGAGGGCAACATAGTGAGCCTCTGTCTCAAATAAATTAATTAATTGAAATAAAATAAACATTTAAGTTGAGATGTCAAGTAGGAAAGGTACGTAAGTCTGGAATTCATGAGAGAGAGAGAAATTTTGGAGTTCTTGAGATGTAGCACATCTAGAAAAAAATAATTCTATGCTTCATTTGGAATCAGAAAAGAGACCAAATAGCCAAGGCAATCTAAAGCAAACATAACAAATCTAAAAGCATCAGATTACCAGAATTCAAACTATACTACAAGGCTGTAGTAACCAAAAAACCATGGTATAGGCACAAAAATAGAGACCTAGACCAATGGAGCTGAACAAGATCCAGACTTATAACCCCCATATACAGTCAACTGACCTTTGACAAAGAAGACAGTAATATACACTGAGGAAAGAAACCCTGTGCTGGGAAAATTGGATAGCCACATGAAGAAGAATGAAACAGGATCCATATCCCTCACCAGTGAAAAATTAATTCAAGATGGATATAAGACTTAAATGTAAGCAATGAAACCATAAGAATTCTAGAAAAGAATGTAGGAAAAACTCTTGTAGATGTAGCTTAGGCAAAGAATTTATGACTAAGTCCCCAATGGCAATTACAGTGACAATAAAAATAAATAAATGGTACTTGATTAAAATAAAAGCTCCTGCGTGGCTAAGAAAATAGTCAACAGAGCAAGTTGACATCCTACAAGATGGGAAAAAAATCTTCACATGCTGTACATCCAATAAAGAGCTAATAACAAAAATTGCAAAGAACTCAACCCAATCAGAAAGGAAAAAAAATAGGCATGTCCTTTAACAAGTGGAGAAGACATGAACAGAAACTTTTCATAAGAAGAAAGACAAATGGCCAGTACAGACAGGAAAAATGTTCAACTTGGCCAATCATCAGGGAAATGCAATTAAAACCACAGATGAAATGTCACCTTACCCAAGTTAGAATGTCTTTTATTAAAAAATTCAAAAGGAATGCTATGCATCATTGGTGGGACATAAATTATAATAGTACAAGCTCTATGGAAAATAGTATGGCGATTTTTCAAGGAACTAAAAGTAGATCTACCTTTGGATCTAACGATCCTACTACTAGTTATTTACCCAAAGAACAAGAATTAATTTTACCAAAATAACACCTGCACTCACATGCAGCAGAGTTCACAATTGGAAAACCATGGAATCAAACCAAATACCCATCACTTCATGAATGGATTAACAAAATGTGTACACATATATACATACACACATACATCACATACATGCATATATATATACCATGGACTACTACTTGGCCATAAAAAGGATGAATTAATGCCTTTTGCAGACACTTGGATGGAACTGGGGACTATTCTCCTAAGTATCTAAAGAATGGAAAAACAAACCCCACATGTACTAACTATTAAATGGGAATGATCCAGTGAATCCACGTGTGCACAGAGGGAAGTAAAACTCAGTGGAAACCAAGCAGGGCAGAGCAGAGGAGGGGATGGCTAAAAACCCATCTAACAAGTACAATAAACACTGGGTGATGGACACACTTATAGCCCTGACTCAAGCATTACAAAACTGATACACGTAACCAAAAACATTTGAACCACTGTAATATCTTGAAATTAAAAAAAAAAAAAAAAAAAAGCCATGGCCTAGTTTAGACTATCTGGGGAGTGAGCATAGTTAGAAAAGAAGGTGAAGGACTGAGCCCTGTGCTATCCCAGCATAGGGATTGGCAAGCCAGGGGTCACCAGCAATGGGTGTTAAGATGCATCTCCAGGGAGAATGAAGGGAAATCTAGAGCGTGGTTTCATGAAAACCAAATGAAAAGCAAAGTCTGCTGTGAGGGAGCAATTAACTGATTACTGGATTTAGCAAAACTGAAGTCATTGATAAGAGCAAATTCAGTAGAAGAGTGGGGATGAAAACCAGCTTAGCATAGGGTGAGAAATAAACGTAAAGTGGGATACTGAAGAGAGTGAGAACAAAAAGCTGCTTAAAAGAATTTTAACACAGAAGAGAGCAGAAAATGAAGATAGAGATAAACGGAGATCAAAATAATGGTTTTTTTCCTCCCCATCCTGATAGCATGAAGACATGTGAGTATTCACATGCTGATGGAAATAATCCAATTAACTGGTGATGCTGAGGAAAGACGAGTTTCCTATAGGTGTCAAGTCCTCGTTCCGGCAGGAATAGGTGGGATTCAGTGCACAAAAGGAGAACTAGACATGGGCAAATGGAAGGACAGCTTATCTCCAAAACTGGCTGTGGTGTGGATGTGTCTGGGGAGGTAGGTTTGGTGGTGGGAAGATGAAGTAGCTTTGTGTCTGACTGCTTAAGGTTCTCAAACACAAATCAAGGTCATCAACTGAGTAAGGAGTGGCAGTGAGAAATTTCATGAGGGAAGTTAATCAAATAGTTACCTCTGAATACAGGAGTGTGAATTGATGGGGGCAATGTGGTAGAACTGCCAGAGACCGCTGCAAGTGCACTGGAGGTTATGGCTACAGATGAGATGAGAGTTGGGCTTTTCATCTAGACTCACTCAGTAGCTTGGGAACAGGAACAGAAAAGGCAAAGGGCTGGGTCCAACCAACTATATGGTATGACAGGTGAGTTTGATGAAAGGAGAGAGCAGCAAGGGATTTGAGTTGTAGAGAATAGACTTGTCCATGTGCAATGGGCCATGAACTCTAAGCAGGTAAGGAGGGGATCCTGGAAGTGATAGAAATACTGCTTACTAGCCATGTGATCTTTCAATGGCTTATGCCAAGACAAAAAATGAAATGTGCCCAACTTAACCAACAGTCATTGTGAACTTAGTCTAAGGCGTAGACACTTTTAGATCACTTCTCAGTTAATCTTTATAACAAGTCCCTGAGGTCAGGAGGAATTATCCCTACCTGAAACTCAGCACAAATTATTTACCTAAACACTCCCGCCTCCGAGTCTAAGCTCTACTTTCCAACTCCATAGCTGTCTTGGTGCCACAGGAGGGTCAACTATAATTTAAGGGGGCACTGATGAATAACCTTTTTGATTTCCAATCTTAGGGCAAATCTTCAACCACTTATTTGCTGTAATGAAGAGAATACATAGAATTTGTCTGTATCTTTGATGGCTGAGATTCTTCTTTACCTTATAATGATCTATCACACAAAACACGAGAGCAAACTAAACAGCCTCCTGAGGAGGTTGGAAATGTGTAAAGAGTATTTTTTTAATGTTTCTAGATCTCTATGAAAATTTAATAAGTAAACTAAGATTTACAGGAATTAAATAATTCATCCGAGTATATTTAACTAATGCATGACACGTCAAGGATCTTAAACCAGCTTGGACATATGCATGGCTAGAGTTTCAAACTCCATTTGGTTTGTATGACTGTGACTGCCTCCTGTGGCCATCAGAAGCAGAAGTGGCTTCCTCATCAAGTCTGCAAATAATAGAAGCAAAAGGGGTGAGGAATGGATGAGAAGATGCACCAATGTTCTTGGACATAAACTTAACAAATAAGGAAACTGAACTAGAAGTTGCTTCTTGTGTCTCTAAGAGACTTCCAAATGGATATTTTTATTGAGAGATTTTTTTTTTTAGGCCTTTTTGTAACTTTGAATTTTATCTTATTATTTTTCTTTTTCACTCTGGTGAAAATTGTATAGAACATATAAAAGGAGGGCTTGGCCTGTTTCATGGACAGAGGATGAATGAACCCTCTTCTCACGTGCAATGACTGATTAGCCATATTCAGCCCCAAAGCAGTGAGGATGATCGTTAAGGCTCAAGGGTCTGAGCTGGGGGAAAAGAAAGATATTGAGAGGGCAGTGGAGGATTTGGATAGATGAGCCAGTTTAGGAATAAGAGAAATCTCTGATGGTCTTATAAACAGGAAGTCTCATTCCTTCACATTGGTCAAAGAAGAGATATAAGGAGACAGCACCGTCTTTATCAATCTGACCTTCTAAGTGTGTAATAAGTTTTGTAGTAAACATACTTTTCATGCATGAAGGGTGACAAACTCATCTGGGCTTGCTTGGGGCTTTCACAGTTTTAGCACTGAAATTCTTGCATCCCAGATATATGCTCCCTTCAAAGCAAACAGGGCTGGTTTTCACCCTGTGATTCATACCATATAAACAAGAACTGTACTTATTCCAAATATGCTGGTCTAATCTCCCTTCTCCCATCCTACATATATTCCTGGCCATAGATTTCCTACCTACATATCAGGTCATAGATTTCCCATTTTTGTACTCTTTATTGACCATGTTTTTTATAAAACATGCAGGGAACCATGGCATTTTGTCACATTTCTGCTTACCCAAGAAAAAATGAAGGCCTTGGTAATATAAAATAACTTATTATATTTCTTTGGGGTTCTAAGAATTCTTTGTTTGCCAGAATATTTTGAGCCCTTTTCTTTTGCTCTTGAAAGTGTATTTTCAACACAATGTGGATGGGGTACAAGCACTGGCTAATTACATCTTGACACATCACCATATTCTATGAGGTGACTATAGCATGCTTCATGTAGGAGGAAAAAAATTAGAAAGAGCATAAACAGGTTTGCATTTCTTCTAACACAGGCATCCTGATGCCATCTGTTACCCTCAGCAGAGGAATCTCCAGGTTGGGAGCTAAGTCTTTACTATGAATAATGTCGGTATGATAGCAGTTTTCTCTCCAGTAATGTATGCCTGGCTCATTGGGAAAAGAGGAACAGTCCAACATTACACTTCATATATAAACCGAAAACAAGAAGATTAGCATACACTATATGCATGTGTAGAGGGGAAAAGGAAGCAGCAGCATGGTAAGCAATAGTCTGTCAGATTATTATAATAAAGGTGATAAGCACAACTGAGTGGGCCGCTTCCAACCAGCACCTGAAAATGGTCCTATGAATGGCTGAGCCTTGAAGAAAATAAAGTATTTCTCAATTTCTAACAGAAGATTGCAAAGAAACTCCGCCTTCAATCAGAAGGAGGCTTCATAGGATTTTATACAACCGGTCAACTACTCCTTACCATACCACATTTATCCCTTCTGATTTAATAGAGATCTACTTAATCATTTGGTAAGTCTGTATTCCACTCTACATGGCAGTCCTTAAAGATCTTGTGTTTTCATTCACTGTGGATGCCCCCAGAATACACTGTAAAGCATGGTGACGAGAGGCCCTTGGTTATTCATTCCTTCATTCATGAAGGAATCAATGAATGAGGAATGGCATGCCCCTATTCTGAGAGACTATGACACCTCATTATGTCTCTTTCATGTTGCTCATCCCATCAGGTCATATTTCTATATTTAATTAACTGCTCATCCTGCTGTAAGCTACCTGAAGGTAACCATCGCTGAATCCCTGACACTTCTCTAGTTCTTGGCAAGTGACCAATGAATGTTGCATGAATGGCAGAACAAAGAGTTAGGTACAAGTTACATTTCCTCGATTTTTCTGAGTGTTGTAATGGACTGAATTTATAATAGGCGTTACACAGAACCTCCCTCCATAAATGTCTCACACAGCTGACCTCTTTAGACACTTATCTTTCCTACCAACAGTAATCAAGACTCTCCATAGATAGCCATCGTCCTTGAGAACTTAGAAGACAGTTAAGATTGGGTTCCATTCTCGGAATTTTACCAGCTCATTGTGTGGCCTTGGCAGGTAACTCTTTTCACTGTCCCTCTGTAACATGGGTATTGATAATGTCTGGTGCCCTGGTTTCATGGGGCTCTTGTGGGGGAACAAATGAAAAATAAAAATAAAAAAAAGATGAAAATAAAATTACTGAGAAAAGTACAAATCACAGACACCTGAGGTAACTTATTTCCTTACCTTTATGATTCATCAGAGGCATCATTCTATTTCTGAGATCTGTAACCATGTTCCTCTTTGGATGAATTCTGAAGTAGTGCCTCCAAGAGATAACAGTAGGGAATACTTTTTTTGCCTGTTGAAGAGCAAACTCTAACCTAGGCTTCCGGGAGGCCCCACAGATCCTTTGAGAGTAAATATTGCCTAGTCATTTCTAGAAAAGAAATTCCACATCGTTAGTTTATTTTAAATAAATCATCTTGTATTTTTTCATTGTAAAAGTAACAAGGATATATGGGAGAAAAATAAGAAATAAAAGAAGAAAGGAAAAATTGTACGTAATTCTTTCTACCTTTGAAAATCATCAGCCATTGATATTGCATTTATTTCCAGTTTTTTTTCCTAGTAAGTAGGTTTTCCCTTGCAAAAGATAAAATTTTATATCTTGCTCTTTGCATTTCTCTGCTTTATCAGAAAGTCTTGGTAACATTATCTTATGCTATCTTTGTAATTCAGCTTCATAAGATTGCTGTGAGAGTGAAATGAGAGATTGAATCTACTCCTAATGATTTATAATGAGCACTCGGTAAATGTTAGCTGCGGCTATCAACAACAACATCATCATCATTAAGATTATCACAGTTTATTTAATGTTTTCCTGAGTTAGATATGTAGAGTGTTTCTGAATTAGGAATACATTCAGAGTGTTCCTGATATTAGGAATACATTCTGCACTGCTAACTCTTCCTTAATAAACTTCTTCAGAATGCTTAAGGAATTGTCATTTCACTGTTGAGAAACAGAAAATTTTTAAAGGACATGATGCTACTCTTTTTCTCTTTAGTGTCTACACTGAACTCACTAGTAATGGACTTGGGTGGTATAGCTGGGAAATCAGAAAGTTCATGAGAATTTGTCAAGTTCTCGTGCTCATCTTCACAGCTGTTTGTTGACACTGGCCTAGCGCATTTCTACTTTTAGCAGACCTTAGTCTTCTTGTCATTATTAGTAAATAGACACAACACCAAACAGAAGCTGACCCTAAGCTGGTCCCTCATTGTGCATACAGAACTACACCTAAGCAGTTTCTGTCTCCTGGGTACTGCAGGACTACTGTGGGCCCACAGGAGAGGATTTCAGGGCCCAGACTAAATAAAACAGGAGGGGTATTTATAGAGGCTACATACCTATGGATCAGCACATGAGCTCTGGGTTCAAATCCTATTCTGTTATGCTTTAGCCGTGGGGCCTTGAGTAAGCCACTTAACCTTTTTTAGCTTCATTGGTTGATGTCTGTGTTGAGAATAATGACAGTACTTCCCTAATAGGATTGTGAGGATTTGTGGACGTGGTTGGTGCAATGACTGGTAAGAAGATGTGCTCATCAAGTATTAGGCCCTATTTTTGTTGTCATCATCAGTGTCATTTCTTCTCCTCTCTCTCCTTTCTCTTCCACCACCTCCTTCTTACCTAAGCTGTAGTATAATTTCTGAGACATAAACTCATCAGTTATGATCAAGAAGGGGAGCTGAGATTGTAATCTACAGAGTGGTACCAAGTGAAATGTTAAGGATGAGATAAGGTGAATAAATAAAAACATGAGTAAGCCATCTGTCATTGATGGATAAAGACTAGATCAGATTGTGGAAAGAAGTTTAAAACAAAGTTTATACAAAGGGTAAGAACTTTATATCAGAGGTGTGTTTGTATCTGGCTTCGTTTAGCCCCAGCCAGAGGTTAGGATCATCTGCCCAAAGGATCCACTATTTACTGGTTTGTGTCCATGTTTTACTTTAAAATCGATATAAAATAGGTAGGTCTCATAATTGTGTCCATGTTTTACTTTAATGTTAAATAGGTAGGTCTCATAATTTACTGGTTTCTGTCCATGTTTTCCTTTAAAATCGATATACAATAGGTAGATCTCATAATTGGCAAAACACAAACTAACAATAATTAGGCAATGATACCATTAAATGTACATATAGGTTAGGGCTAATTTTGCCTTCACTTGGTAATTGCTAATCATTTTCTTTCATGTGTGGATTAGAGAAGAGTTAAGATTGGGTTCCATTCTTGGAACTGTCCCAGCTCATTGTGTGGCTGTGGCCAAGAGCAGCACACACAACCCCTCATGGCACACTGTAGGAACCAGGGGAGCTGCCCACAGGAGACATCTGCCCTGAAAGACTGTGATCCACACTGGCTGAGAAAGAGAACAACATGAAACACTGAAAGAAAACCCACTAATAGGTCTCACAGTTTCTGGATGAGGGGGAAGCAGAAACTGTCATTTGGTTCTCTCAACCATAAAGAAAGCCAATTTGAAGCTTGATTTTAACCATAGTCACTTAGAAGAAAAATCACATAAAAAGTCATTCTGCATCCCATTAAGTACAGACTTTTTAAAATACCTTCTCACTGAGGCCTAACCCCATTTATAAGGGCTCTACATTCATGACATAATTATCTTATCTTCCAAAGGCTCCACCTTCTAATTCCATCACATTGGGGGTTAATATTTCAACATATGAATCATGAGGGCTGTGAGGAGCACAAGCATTCAGTACATTGCCTCAGTTTTGTCATCTGTACCAATAGGGTGGCTATGAGGATTAAGTAAAATAATACTAATAAAGCTCTTCACCAAGTTCCTGGCAAATAATAAGCACCTATTAAAGGGTAGCAGAGCTATCATTTTTGTTATTAATATTTCCATGGTTAGCATCATTACTGTTTCTATTCTGTCTAGAATTCTGTGGTCTAATTGTAAGGGGCTTATGACTATTAAACATCTAGGTTCTTACTAGACAAAAACCTCAAATCTCTTTCTCCCATTTCTTTACAGTGTCTACTACTTACAGATGACTTTTTTCCAAGTTTTTAAAAAGGTTTTTAAAAATAATAAAGATAATAGCACCATACACTGTTTCAGTAGATTGAAGGATGCAGGAAATATCTGGGAGGCAGGAGTTGGGATTCCAAAGTTTCGGAGTATTCTTACTTACCTAGATATGGAAAGATTCATCAAGTCAATTTCCTCCCCTTCTGTGGTGTAAGCGAGAAAGGCTATTTTTAGCAACCAGAAGGTGATAGAAACAGGAGTAGGGTAAGGGGGTAGTATTTCTGTATTCAGGTGACAATTACTCACAGTTTATTCAACATTATTATTGAATTAGTATTGAAAAGGCAATTTCCTGCTTCAGTATTGAAAAGACAATTTCGTGCTTCATGAAGTGGCAAATTTGATTCACATGCTAGGAAGGCAAAAGAACAAATGTGACACTGACATTAATAATTATATCCCACCCTAAAACAAGCAGGTAAACATTTCACACTACTTTCGCCTGTAATACCCTTTCCTTTACCACCTTACGTGTGACAAACGACAGGACATCCAGAGATAGCAGAAGTCCTTCTGTGGAAATCTATTGGTTTGATCTTTTTTCTACGTAATAACTTGTTGCATTTTGTTTGTTGTACTCAGAACAGATTTGTCACCTTTTAACTTGAGACAAATGAATTACTCACATTACATACGAATAAGCTGGAAACAGTGTCTGTATTCCCAAATTGTTGTCATAGTCTTTATCCGGTTCCTATCATGGCTTTGATTTAGAAAGAGCTTCCGTCATTGTGGAAGGAGTTTGTGGGAGCACAGGCTTGCTTCATCTCAAATCCCCCCCAGCTAGTCACACCTTCATTCTTCACTTTGAACAAGTGGGTAACAATTTTTTAAAAGGATGCTGCTCTTTTGGATAGTTTTATCGGAAGAACTTAACTCTAGGTCACAAACGTTTTCTCAGAGAAGAAGGACTCTGTTCCTCCTTAGGGCAACCCTAATAAATAATCCTGTGGTCAGTTTAAGAAACAGTTTACAAATTAGTAAACTGGGTAGCATTTTTGAGTCACTTGGTCACTTGCTCTGTGCTTTACATGAAGCTCAGGAGAACGTCCTGTTCCAGTACCCAGAAAAATGGTACCTCTAGAGAACAGGGCAACAGTTTTGCAAGGTTATTATGTTTCCTGTAACAATTATACTGGTCGTGTTTTCCTTCTTGCTTTGACTACAGGGATGCTGATTCCTGGATTTCTGACTCACCTAGGCCTAGCAAATAGATTTATGCCCTTGAGTTATGTGAACTCACCCCTACCCCTAGTGTCTGCTTTCTATCGAAATCCTAACTTGCTTCCACTTTGATTAGTGTTGTTTGGGTTTTTTTTTTTTTAGTTATTTAAATTACAGAAATAACATTGTGTGCTCAGGTTTAAATACAGTGACATAAAGTTAAGTCCCAAGGATCACTATCTGGAGAGTGTCATTATCGACAGACAGTTCAGCACTGTGTATCCTTTTAGACTTTTCTCTAAACATCATCTATGTGACATACCCATGTACACCATGTACACACATACACATGTATGTACCTGTATAGGGGTGTGTGTATGTACACGTGCTTACTTAGCAGCATACGTACGTTTCTCTGTGAAGATTTCCTACATTATTTTTAAGAAACGTATAGTATTCTGCAGTATAGTAGGTCAATATTTTGTCTAGCCATTCCATTGTCAGAATGGAAGTTATCTTCAGTTTACCTCCTTCAAATAATCATTCATTGAGTATAACTGCAATATAGTTCATGAAAGCCGTCTTGCTGTTTCAAAAGATCTGTATTTTAATGTTTATGATAAGTACTACTAGATTGCCCTTCAGTGATTGAACAGACTCAAATACCAGCCAAAAGGCTTATAAGAATCTTGTTTCTAGTCTGGGCCATGGTAGCTCACACCTGTAATCCTAGCACTCTGGGAAGCCAAGGCAGGTGGATTGCTTAGGAGTTTGAGACCAGGCTGAACAAGAGGGAGACCCCAGTTATACTGAAAATAAAACTAGCCGGGCATTGTGGCAGGTGCCTGTTGTCCTCGGGAGGCGGAGGCAGGACAAGAGTTTAAAGTTGTTGTGAGCTACAATGATGCCACAGCATTCTACGCAAGGCAACAGAGTGAGACTCTGTCTCAAAAAAAAAAAGAAAGAAAAGAAAAAAGAATCTTGTTTCTCCACATCCTAAGCAAACTAGTTATTAGTGGACTTTAAAAATATTTTCCAATCTAATGGACAAAAACTGTATCTTGTTTCAGCTTGCATTTCTCTCATCCCCAGTGTGAACATCTATTACTATTAGCCATTTCTATATGTTCCTGGGTCCGTTGCTAGTTTATACTATTCACCCACTTTTCTCTTGGCCTCTTCATGTTTTCCCCTTAATTTTCAGGTTCCCTTTGTGTTTGTAGCATCTGTTTTTATGATATTGATGCTAAACATGTTTTCTCCATCATCTTATAACCCATCAGTGACATTTTCCACATAAAAAGTTCAGTTTTTTATTGCCAAACCTAATATTCTTTATGACTTTTATTTCTTGGGTTCATATTCCTTTCTTATTTTCTCTGACTTCTATGGAGTTTGGAAAGTAAGTTTTGATTTTCTCTTTACCCAAAATGTTATCTACATGAGTGTTTTAAAAATGTTCAAGAATTTTGATTGTTCTTTTGCTTCTTTTGTGTTATGCTTTTGCTTTTAATATCCAACTTTATTGTGCTGTATATAGTCAGAGGATGTGACTTGTAGGATTTGAGCTTTTGTACATTTACCGAGATTATCTTTATAACCTAGCATATGATCAAGTTTTATAAATACTTTATAGGTATATAAAACAAAACTCAATTTTTCCCTTCCTTAATTTCTTTCTTTCTTTCTACCCTTCTTTTCATCTCTTCCTTCTTGCTTCCACATCTTCTCCCTTCTCCTTCTTTCTATATTGTTAATTATATTATTCAAACCCTCTCTCTGCTTACTATAGTGACTGTAATATTTAAAAATCTTACAATATAGTTTAAATTTTTTCTTTTATTATCCTTTTTTATGAATTGTCCTGAGTATTAAGATTCATTACTATCATAATATATTAGAGCATACATTCTTTAGTAGTATTAATACGCTCTGTTCTGTATCCACTGCTTTTTTGTCTTGAATTTTACTTTGTCTATAACTCATAGGTCATTGTACTGGCACTGGCCTGATTAATCGTAGTCCATTCTTTTAGTTTCAACATCTTTATGTGATTTCTGTCCTAAGCATTTCACCTTAAACACTTACAGTGGTGTCGTTTCGTTGTTTGTTTTCTTCAATCCACACTGAGAGTCCTTTAAAACAGTCAAGTGATAGCCCGCTCCTCTCGCTGCCGCTACCAGCCTGAGTCACTGCCTGTGCAGCTTCGGCCGCCTGGCTCCCCGAACTAGTCTCCAGTACTTGGAGATCTTAACGACATGGCAGACGTTGACAACAAAGAACAGTGTGAACTTGATCAAGATTTGGATGATGTTGAAGAAGTAGAAGAAGAAGAAACTGGTGAAGAAACAAAAATCAAAGCGCGTCAGCTGACTGTTCAGATGATGCAAAATCCTCAGATTCTTGCAGCCCTTCAAGAAAGACTTGATGGTCTGGTAGAAACACCAACAGGATACATTGAAAGCTTGCCTAGGGTAGTTAAAAGACGAGTGAATGCTCTCAAAAAGCTTCAAGTTAAATGTGCACAGATAGAAGCCAAATTCTACGAGGA
>CAUYRH010060386.1:0-10916 GCA_963574655.1 Perodicticus potto
CACATCCACGCCAGCATCTCTGATTTTGGGATTTCATCATGTGGGCTAATCTCACCAGCGTTAGGTGATATCTCAAGGTGGTTTTGATTTGCATTTCTCTGATGATTAAGGATAATGAGCATTTCTTCATGTATCTGAAGGCCATGCGCCTGTCTTTGCTTTTAAGTGGCAGTAACTATGTTCCTTCCCTGTGATCGTCTCAATTTGATTTCTCTAATCCCTTTGGCCTCTCTGTCTTAAAATTCTCTTGTTTACATTTTCATGGTAGAAGATTAGAAAATATGAAAAAGCGCAAAGAAGGAAAAAGATAAACACTTATAATCTTTCCATTCCTGGGGAGACTCTTTCACTGTTTTGTTATTTTTTTCTTCTTTTTCTTTTCCTATGATACTATTGTTTACATGTTCTTTGTTCTGTCCTCCCCCAACCCCACTAGCCCAATGCTTTTTCTTAATCTCTGAAGAGTAATGAAGTCTAGAAGAGAAACTTCTCCACATTGTTAAAGGCTCCTTGGGCAGAGCGGAAGCACTGGTGTTGCTGCCTGGGTTTTCTTTACTTCGAATATGAAGGCATACCTTGAATTAAGACCTTTTGTGCTTTTGTATCTCACTAGGAAATCGGTATGGCATGACTTATAGCTCAGGCTCCTCTTATTAACTGCTTAAATTTTGGAGATTAGCTCGGCTGGTGTATACATTATACTCCATACCACAAAAAGCGACTTAGAATTCTTCCATGCAGTTCAGGGGCTCTTCTACAAATGGAGCTTTATGCTGGAAGTGAGAACAATGTAAATATTGTACCCTCATATTAATTTGAATAAAGTTATTTTAAAAAAATGCAGTTTACTAATCTCATCATCTTCAATCTCATTTTAAAAGCGGGGATTCAACATATTTTAGACTTTCAAACCTCATTAATGCCAGTTCTTTGTCTTGGAACAGAAGATACGCCTCTCCAGGTAGAGGATTTCTGGGTAGGTGTCCAGGGCCGTAGTTTTTTTTTTTTTTTTTTGCAGTTTTTGGCTGGGGCCGGATTTGAACCTGCCACTTCTGGTATTATGGGGCCAGTGCCCTACTCCTTTGAGCCATAGGTGCTGCTTTTTTTTGAGACAGAGTCTCACTATGTTGCCCTGGGTAGAGTGCTGTGGTATCACAGCTCACAGCAACCTCAAACTCCTGGGCTTAAGCTATTCTCTTGCCTCAGCCTCCCAAATAGCTGAGACTACAGGTACCCGCCACAATGCCTGGCTATTTTTTGGTTGTAGTTCTCATTGTTGTTTAGGAGGCCCAGGCTGGATTTGAACTCACCACCCTCGGTGTATGTGGCTGGCGCCCTAGCCACTGAGCTACAGGCGCCGAGCCAGGGCTGTACTGTTCTTCACACCATGTGGAAACCGGCCAGTTCTGGGTGGCACATGTGTCCTCCTTGCCGTGACCTGCAGCCCCTGGTCTATCACACTTCTGGTGCACACACCATACCATGTTTGTACTCTTTCTCTTTCTTCCTAAAAATAGATTCCTAACACGATCCTAAAATAGACTCCTAGACTTCTCTTCTTCATGACTTTCTTCAGATTTTTTTTTTCCCTCCAGACTCCTCTGAGCTTTAGACTCTTGCAATATTAAGTGATATTCATTTAAAAGGGATTATTCATTGCCAAGAAGAAAAATCACCCTTGTATCCCTGACAGACTATGTTTCTCTTGACCTTTAAAATACCTTAATAGGTACATTGTTTTGTTTGCTCTGCTGTGGTTGAGGGTGAGGTGACATTTGCATTTTCTCTAGGACTCTGCTAAACTGTGTTGTTATAAATTATTGTCTGTCCTGAACAGTCCCTCTAAGTGTACCTTGCGCTGTGTGTATGCGTCTCTCTGTGTGTGTGTGTATGTGAGAGAGAGAAAGAGATGGTCAAAGACAGGGAGAAACAGAGAGAGAGAGAGAGATTCTCACTGTTGGGCCCACTCTTAACCTTGGCACAGAATTGTTTGGGGGGGTTGTGAAGCTAGAGGAGGGGCAGCTGCTATATTTGAGAAAGATGCAAGATGGTGTTTCAAATGTAACTAATTCCTTTTTTTATTTTTATTTTTTTTCCATTTTCTGTTTTTAGATTTCAGAAATCTTGCTGGGGGTTGGGGTTGGGAAGGGGTTATGCCTGGAAGGTGGAGTAAGAAGAGCTTCCAGGCCGGGCACAGTGGCCACATCTGTAATCCTAGCACTCTGGGCGAGACAGGTGGATTGCTTGAGCTCAGGCGTTCGAGCCCAGCCTGAGCAAGAGCAAGATGCTTTCGCTATTAAAAATAGAAAAACTAGGTGGGCATTGTGGCAGGTGCCTGTAGTCCCAGCTACTTGGGAGGCTGAGGCAGGAGGATCAGCTTAAACTCAGGAGTTTGAGGTCACCACAGCAGTCTATTCAGGGTGACAGAATGAGACTTTGTATAAAAAAAAAAAGAAAGAAAAAGAACATCTACACACTGAGGGCTGTTGAGGGTGGAGGGATCTGGGGTGGGGGCTGCCCAGCTCTACCTGGGAAACTGGGGAAGGCTGCCCAGAGGAGGGGACAGGCTCCTGTCCCCATGGAGCAGTGGAATCCTTCAGGTAAAGAAAACACAGAAGGGGAGAATAGAGAATGTGTTTGGCAGCGTGAGAGCATCAGGGCTTTCAGCAGCGTGGCTGGTAGAGGAGCACAGATGGCATTTAAAGGCAACTCTGAGTCACTGTCTGAAATTACAGAAATTCAGGGAAAAGGATCTGGAAACACTCCAGTAAATTATTTGACCTTCTGGTCTCTCAATAACTGTTTGGTTTCTAGCAAATAATGGAAGTTCTCAGCAAAATTATCATACAGGAAAAGTTGCAAGATAATTTGTAAATAAAGAAAATAGTTCTTATGCCACCTTCTGTAAAAGGGTTTTTGCTCCATCCCATAAGTTGTCCCTGTATTGTGGATTCTCTGTTCATGCCCCATCTACTAAAATAACCCACTAAAGGTTAAATAAAATTTCCAAAGCAGGGCTAGGAGATATTCAGCTTCTGTATGCAATAGTAGTGGAGGCAAAAATCGTATTTCCTGTCTAATTTTTTTTTCTCATTGTCTTGACAACAGGTTGGGTTTGTTTTTTTTTAATTATTTTCAAAAGCTTTTGATTTTTCTCAATAGCATGAACTGCTTTCTTTGGTTGAACCGAGACATGTCTTTATAAATTTATGTCTTATTCAGAGTTTCTAATCTGTTTATGAGGTATAGATATTTTATTTTTCAGAATCTTCACAAGGTTGAACAGAGTAGATAATCTGACATAGCTATTAGCCTGCCCGACTAAGCAAACAAAGCCAAATCAATAGTGACTTCCTATGTCTAATGTCAAGTACTGTAAAAAACAATGGCTTCATTTCTGTAAAGTATCACAAAGTAGTTTCATATTTGGCTCATTTTTTTAATATCCCAGCAAGATCTGTGTGAAAATTGTTTTCATATACCAGAAATGCATGGCCTTACTCCTGTACATCCTTCACCCCTAGTGCCAGCCACGGTGCTCTCTCATTACCTCTTGTCCTTGCTAAGCTGTTCCCATCTCAAGGCCTTTGCTGTTTCCTCTGTCTGAAACCTGCCTGCCCAGATATTTACATCGCTCCCTTCCTCATAGAATTTAGGTCTCTAATCCAAGGTCATGTTCTTAAGGAGATGCTAAAGCAGCATCTTCACCCGTTGCTCTCTGGCTAATCAGGAGGCACCAGGATTTACCTCTGGAAGAATTGTCATCCCATAGGAAGCCCTTCAGTGAGTAAGCCTTACCCACAGAAATGCTTCCAATTAGCACTTTTAATTCCTCACCCTTAAATATGAACTCACAGTTATGAAAGATCACCAGCTATTTGAGGAAATCCTCTATTATAAAATATCAAGACCAAGACTGATAAGATCCAAAGAATCTGGAAGAAACAGAGACAATGATGGAGCAGGAGAAATCTTCAAGAAAGCAACAATAAAAGAAAACAAAAAGGCAGAGAAAATCATCAGAGATAAAGCAAGAAATGGAAGAGAGGAACAGAGCAGAGACCAAGTCAACAGCCCTGGAGTAGGTGTGGAGGGCAACCAGGCAGACTGGAGCAAGAGGATAGAAGGCTCTCGGGGCATGAAAAATTATATTGAAAGGTTGTTGGAAGGTGTAGATAGAGTCAGAGTCACAGTTGATCCTTGAATAATGCCCTGCCCCCTCCTCTGCCTGTGCAGTAAAAAATTCCCCTATAACTTTTGACTCCTTGGAAAACTTAACTGCTAATAGCTTACTATTGACCTTATCAACAACAGAAATAGTCAACACAAATAGACTAGTATTTACATGTTTCATGCATTCCTGACATTCCTAAATTTTTCTGAATTTTTTTCAGTAGTTCTAGGCTATGTGGTTTGTCCTTTTTTCTTTTAGAATTTTTTTATTTTATTTTATTTTTTCTTTTGAGACAGAGCCTCAAGCTGTCACCCTGGATAGAGTGCTGTGGCATCACAGCTCACAGCAACCTCCAATTCCTGGGCTCAAGCGAGGCTCCTGCCTCCACCTCCCAAGTAGCTGGGACTATAGGCTCCCGCCACAATGCCCGGCCATTTTTTGGTTGCAGCCGTCATTGTTGTTTGGCGGGCTGGGGCTGGATTCGAACTTGCCAGCTCAGGTGTACGTGGCTGGCGCCTTAGCCCATTGAACCACAGGCGCCGAGCCGGTTTGTCTTTTTTTCAAATTGTCACAAATCTGCAAAATATTTTCCATTCTACTTATTGAAGAAAGATATGTGTATTAGTGGACCTGGACAATTTGACTTCATGATGTTCAAGGGCCAACTGTAGTTAAACCCAAGTACGTACAGAAAGGAAATTCCTATTTACCAAAGAAATAATAACATTATATAATAAAGGACATATATTATTCTTAGTACATTTAGTAGTGATCAAGTTTTATATAGTTATAATATAAACACTAAATGCTAAAGAATTGATAAAACTGTATTAAGAGAACAGGGCAAGGGAAGCATCTGTGTATCTGTGCATGAGTGTGTGTGTGTTTGTGTGCACCTGACACATAAATTTCATACCTACCATAATAGGATATCAGCACATAATGTCTAAAACTGATGCATTAGCATATATGAGCTGTCACCCTGGATAGAGTACTGTGGCATCACAGCTCACAGCAACCTCCAATTCCTGGGCTCAAGCGAGTCTCTTGCCTCCGCCTCCCAAGTAGCTGGGACTACAAGCGCCCGCCACAATTTTTTGGTTGCAGCCATCATTGTTGTTCGGCGGGCCGGGCTGGATTCGAACCCACGAGCTCAGGTGTACGTGGCTGGCGCCTTAGCCCATTGAGCCACAGGCGCCGAGCCCATATAAAGGTTTTAAAAACCAGAAAGAATAATAAGTTGAAATAGTAGACTGTGTGGAATGGGAAGGAGTGGGGAACTACTGTTTTTCAAATTTTTAGTCTCATCCACCTTTTAAAAGCTATAAGTATATAGTACATTGATTAAAATTAGTTATGGATTAAAAGGTAAGTTTTAAGCAGTCCTCCTTCTGTGTAAGTCACTGATACAGTCTGATGTATATTTGACTAATATGAAATTTTGTCCAGCATGTGACTGATGTCCTTGGCTGGCAAGCTCATTCGTTTAACCAAATCTATTTTCACTTGCACTCACAGTAATTAACTCAGACTCACCTTGTCGGAAGTCATGCTAAAGACATTTATCATTTCCTTCTACACCATGGAGATAGATTAGACTCTGGCTTTTGGCTGTTGAGGCTGTAAAGAGCTTATTAAAAACAGAGTAGGTGCATGTGATAATTAAATTGAGCTTTTTAATTACTTTAGATTTAATGACGCACCTTTGCCATGGGCTTAATCTTTCAGCAAATATTGAAGAATTTGAAATCTCCCCAAGCTGGCAGATTTGCAATTTATAACTTACCATGGCACATGAGGCGTTTTCTCTTTCTTTCATTTCTAGAAGGATCTCTTCCCTTTTGGGGGAGTATTCAACATTTCCATCCTGTGGTTTCCTTCTCGCCTCAGCCTTAGTCTATACTTATTGATGTATTTATTTTGGATACAGCTTAATGTTTTCATTCTGATATCTGGTTCACTTTCATAGAGAGGTAAGTGGATGAATAGAAGAATGGATGAATGGATAAAGATAGATAAACAGGCAGGCAGACAGGTAGACAGGCAGACTGACAGGCCAAACTATACAAATAGTATGTGGCAACACAGTTTCAGAGACCAGAGAATATGCCACAAGCTTTTTTCTCAAAGTTCTTAGGTCATAAGACCTATATACTGGTCACCTTTCCAAGCAGGGGCTAAATAACTACCCATCTCTCTCATCCAACATAGCTTTCCAAACTTATCAATGTAGAAATCAGTAAAAATACTAAAATAGCCTCAGAATACATTTAAGTATTCTTTTAATCTGTGCCATGGAACCAAGTTGACAAGCTGGAGCCTGGGGGTGGATGTCTTCACTCACCATTTAGTGGTAGAACCTTTTTAAGGTTTTTCCCACTGCTAGTATTTGAGCATACTTTATAAATCAAAAATAAAGTGATCAAGTAAATAAATGGTATCTTTGAATTTTGAAGATAAGAAACTGTAAGTCTTGGGTGGTGCCTGTAGCTCAGTGGGTAGGGCGCTGGTCCCATATACCGAGGGTGGCAGGTTCAAACCCGGCCCCGGCCAAACTGCCACAAAAAAAATAGCTGGGCGTTGTGGCGGGCGCCTGTGGTCCCAGGTACTTAGGAGGCTGAGGCAAGAGAATCGCCTAAGCCCAGGAGTTGGAGGTTGCTGTGAGCAGTGTGATGCCACAGCACTCTACCGGGGGTAATAAAGTGAGACTCTGTCTCTACAAAAAAAAAAAAAAGAAAGAAAGAAAGAAAGAAAGAAAGAAACTACAAGTCTTTCAAATTCTAGAGATGATATCATGATTAATTAGTATAGTAAATTAGAAGTTGCTGGTAATGAGCACAAAAGTTTCTGTGTAGGACAGGAGACCTCGTACCAAGAGGCTTGCCTATATACTGCACTGTTAGTTTCTTACATGTTTTGTTCATCTTTGGGGCCAAATTTCTTGAGTTTGAATCTTGGCTCTGCTGTGTGTTTTTTTTTTTTTTTTCTTTTTTTTGACAGAGTCTCACTCTGTTGCCCAAGCTAGAGTGCCGTGGCATCATAACTCACAGTAACCTTACTCCTCCTACCTCAGCCTCCCAAGTAGCTGGGACTACAGGCACCCACCACAACTCTCGGCTAATTTTTCTGTTTTTGGTAGTGATGGGGTTTTGCTCTTGCTCAGGCTGGTCTCAGGCTTCTGAGCTCCTGAGCTCCTGAAGCTCAAGCAATCCTCCCATCTCCAGAGTGCTAGGATTACAGGTACAAGTCACCAAGCTAGGCCCTGCTGTCTGTCTTTGAACAAATTTCTTAATCTCTATACCTCGGTCTCATCATCTGGGAAGTTGTTAGTTAACCCACTCAATACCTATTCCAATCCCCTTCCAGCTTGATTTCTTATCTTACAGAAGGAGGAAATTTCCATCTCCAGAATCCCTTGCACCTAGTGTTCTGGATGTAAGTTAAGGTTTGCTACTCAAATGCATTTTCATAATCCTCTGAATTCAAACCTAAATTATGTAGGAAGATAGATGGGGCATGAGACCTTCATTTTCCACTGATATATTTAGTGGCAGAGGTAGCATGGTCCCTAAACTAGCCACTGGAGTGATAGCTTTCTGATTTAACAACTTCCTGATTAGGAACCTTCCAGATTGTTGCAGAAACTGTGCTAGTTTGAAGCAACATCTGAAACAGAAGCTTCCTAACTATTTAAGTTCCTAAGAGTGATGGAGGCAGCAGCCCTTTCGCTGTCCAGTTCTACTGAATGATTTAGGGAGGAATCCCTAAAATCTCAGCCTAAAATCTGTTTCTTTCTTTCTTTTTTTTTTTTTTTTTTTTTTGAGACCGAGCCTCAAGCTGTCACCCTGGATAGAGTGCTATGACATCACAGCTCACAGCAACGTCCAATTCCTGGGCTCAAGCGAGTCTCTTGCCTCCGCCTCCCAAGTCGCTGGGACTACAGGAGTCTGCCACAACGCCTGGCCATTTTTTTGGTTGCAGCCGTCATTGTTGTTTGGCGGGCCCAGGCTGGATTCGAACCCACCAGCTCAGGTGTACGTGACTGGCGCCTTAGCCCGTTGAGCCACAGGCGCCGAGCCCTAAAATCTTTTCTGCAAGCTCTCCTAACAATGATATGAACTATAATAAAATGCATTTAAAGTAGCCAAAGTGATTTATGTTGGTTGCAACTAAAACCCAGAATAGTCAACTCATCTCATAGAGTTTTTGTGAGATTTAATAAAGTCAGACATTAAAGTGCTTACAACATTATCTGGAATGCTTTGGGTTTTTTGTTTGTTTGTTTTGTTTTGAGACAGACTCTTTCTCTGTCACCCCTGGCAGAGTGTAGAATGCAGTGGTGTCATCATAGCTCACTGGAACCTCAAACTCCTTAAGTGATCCTCCTCCCTCAGTCTCCCAAGTAACTAGGACTATAGGCACATGCATGATGCCTGCATAGTTTTTTCATTTTTAATAGAGACAGGGTCTCACTGTTGCTCAGGCTGGTCTTGAACTCCTGAACTAACACAATCCTCCTGCTTTGGCTTCCCAGATTAGAGGCATGAGCCACTATGTCTGGCTCTGAAATACTTTTCCTTTAAAAAATATTCTTAGGGCTTGTTCATTACTTGGCATTAATCCGTGGTACATCTACAATCATGAATAACATAAATGTTTGTTAGTTTGTTGGTTTGTTCATTCATTCATTCATCACTAAAACCAGTATTTGCTGACTGTCAATGCTAATTGAGACATGTTCCCGTTGTCTCAGGATAGTGGTTACCAACCTAACTGAACTCTAGAACCATGTGGGAATCTTTCTGAAAAAAGTTAACTTCTAAAAATTTATTGAAGACAGGGAATGTGTGTGTATGTATGCATGGGTATGTTTTTAATTGAAATATAATTTACACACAGTGTATATCTTTACTGTAAATCTTATGTGGTACAGCTTGGTAAATTTTTCCATATATATATATATATATATCTGTAACTACTACCCAGATCAAGATATAGAAAAACAGAAATGTGCATGAAAGATTTATTGTGGCATAAGTTTCTTGGAGCTTCTTTGAGAAGCTAAAGTTTCTAATGCATTTGAGGTTTTGTCACTTAGAGGTCAAAAAAATTTAGTCATCCAGAATGACCAGTATAATTAGGTCATTTTTTAATTTTTTTTTCTTCAGAGTACCCTTCAAGTTTGTATTCCTTTTTAGGTTTATGCATTTATATGTGAAATGAAATTTAAGGAGGATCTTTGGGAAAGTTTATTGGCTAAAAGAAATTAAACTACTTTCTTAAAACTAAGCTCTACAGCTTCTTTCCTATAATCTCTTCAAAGAGAGTGAATATTATAGAGAGAAAAAATAATTATTTTTTAATTTTTCAAGAGTGTTTGGAACAGACATCATGGTCTATAAGCCAATGACTGCACACTTGTATTGCAATGCATCGGCCACCAGAACAGCAGGCGTGTGCTGAGTTAGAGAGATAAAGTTAGTAATTATTTGCAAAACAAATGGAAATAGTTGATTAGAGAGAGAAATGTCATCTGTAAAACAGTAAGAGCATTTCCATTTTTTATAAAACTAACCTAGAACAACTTTGAAGTTGAATTATTTTGCATAATTATGCAAAATTGGCTTATTGAGGAATGAAACTTTCAGAAACAAAGTGAAGGATGGACATGAACCATAATTTTAAGATGATCACATAATTTGGAATCAAAATCTAGCATTGATCCCAAAGGACAACTGAGTTACCCTGGTGAAGTAAGCAGACTCATATCTCCAAAGGAACAGAAAACCTTAAAATTCCATATAGTTCTTTCCTCTCCACCTTCAGGCAGAATCTCCATAAATCAACCTATGTGATAAGAATATCGCCTATTTTTGTGAGTGGCATCACAGCAACAACAAAAATAAATATGTGGGACCCGATTAAATTAAAAGGTTTCTGTATAGCCAAGGAAACAATCAATAGAGGAAAAAGACAACCTACAGAGTGGGAGAAAATATTTGTATGTTATCCATCAAATAAAGGGCTAATAACCAGAATCTACAGAGAACTCATTTAAATAAGCAAGAAGACATCAAACAACCCCATTCAAAAGTGGGCAAAAGACCTGAACAGAAGCTTTTCAAAAGACTAGTGGCCAATAAACATATGAGAAAATGCTCAACGTCTCTAAACATCAGAGAAATGCAAGTCAAACCACAATGAGATATCATCTAACTCCAGTGAAAATGGGTTTTATCCAAAAGTCCCCAAACAAGTAGATGCTGCTGGCGGGGATGTGGAGAGAAAGAAACACTTACACACTGTAGGTGGGAATGCAAACTAGTTCAACCTCTATGAAAAGTAGTATGAAGATTCCTCAAAGAACTAAAAGTAGACCTACCATTTGATCTAGAAATCCCACTGCTGGGTATTTACTAAAAAAAAAAAAAAAAGTGATTCTATAAAAAAGACACTTGACGGCTCGGTGCCTGTGGCTCAATAGGCTAAGGCGCCAGTCACGTACACCTGAGCTCGTGGGTTCGAATCCAGCCCAGACCCGCCAAACAACAATGGTGGCTGCAACCAAAAAAAAAAAAATGGTCGGGCGTTGTGGCGGGTGCCTGTAGTCCCAGCTACTTGGGAGGCGGAGGCAGGAGACTCGCTTGAGCCCAGGAATTGGAGGTTGCTGTGAGCTGTGATGCCACGGCACTCTACCCAGGGTGACAGCTTGAGGCTCTGTGTCAAAAAAAAAAAAAAAAAA
>CAUYRH010060388.1:0-22908 GCA_963574655.1 Perodicticus potto
GGGAAGGGAAGGGAGAGACTGGGTGGATGGAGGGTGATTGGTGGGACTACAACTTACGGTGCATCTTACAAGGGTACACGTGAAATTTACTAAATGTAGAATACAAATGTCTTAACACAATAACTAAGAAAATGCCGTGAAAGCTATATGAACCTGTTTGATAAAAATATTTCAAATTGTATATGAAACCAGCACATTGTACCCCATGATTGCATTAATGTACCCAGCTATGATTTAATTTTTAAAAAAGAGAGAGGAAAAAATAAATAAATAAAAATAAAAAATATAATTTAGGGAAAATAAAAAAATATATACTTACTGAGCCTTGAACTTCTTTCAGAAATAATTTAATTAATGATTTTTAAAATTCTGTGGCACACCAGCCATAAATCACTGATCTATGGGACACAGATGAGCAGGGATTTCCACTTGCAAAGTGTCTGGAGCTGCAAAGACAAACAGAACAACCCCACATCAAAATTAAATACATTGAGTGTATATGTGTGGAAACAAAAGACTGAAGTTAAGGGTGCGGAGAGGGGGACAGAAACTAGATGTCTATCAGAATGAATATGTCCATCCCCTTCATCTGGAAAATAATTTCATGTAGAAGGTACAATGTGACCTGGGTAGGCTTTGAAGGGTAAATAGGATTAAAAAGCTTAAAAAATAATAATAATAACCACATTTCTCGAGTCCTTACTAATTGCCAGGCACTGTTCTCACGTGGGCTCTTACTAAGTTCTCCCAGTACAGCGACTCTGTGACATAGGTAAATGTCATCTACCGTCTCCTCCCAGTTTTCAGGTAAAAATGATAATAGGGAGACCAGCTGGTCATTCTGTCCACGTGAAAAATGTGAGGCTAAGTAACTCGCCCAGAGTCGTACAGACAGTAAAGTGGGGCTGGAATGTGAACTTCAGAATTTGTGCTCCAGACCGCAGCACTGCAGAAGGGAAGTGTCCCACACCTGAGAGAAGGAAGAGTGTGCAGGACAGGGGAGAGCATGAAAGACTGGACTGAAATCACTAAGTAACATACAAGCTTATGTCAGCTTTCATGGCTACTGTAAAATATTTTTTTACAGTGATTAGATCAATTTGTACCACACCAGCCATGCAAGAGGATTCCACTTGTTTCACATTCTGGGCATCTTACTATGGCTTTAATTTCTCTGCTAATTAATGATAGTAATTCTCTCGCAATTGTTATGTAAATGTAATAAAACTGCAACTAAAACCCAAGTAGGTCATGCCTATGTGTATATGTGTGTATAAGTTGTCAAACTAATGTTAAATTTAGATGACACTGCAAAGGGCTTAGGGACACCCTAAGGCCCAGAGGTTCTCAACCTGTGGGTCGTGACCCCTTTGCAACAATGAAAATACATCGCGGCAACCCCCATTTCCTATGCCTGGGTCAATTTCTCGTGAATTTCCTAGGCCTCAATTCCATGAGTGGACTGTATCCATTCATTGATACATTCATTCACCTTGCCCCCTGCGGAAGGGACTGTAAGGAACCCATATACCTATATATACCCTGAGGCTAAAGGCCTAAAGGAGGAGACAGGGAAAGACCGGGAGAGGA
The DNA here is from genome assembly GCA_963574655.1 of Perodicticus potto. NCBI lineage: Eukaryota > Metazoa > Chordata > Mammalia > Primates > Lorisidae > Perodicticus > Perodicticus potto. Next base: position 1,591 of record CAUYRH010060388.1, read on the forward strand.
ACGGAGAGAGCTTCTGTCTCCCCACTTGAATTCTCTCCCTCCACCAGGAGCTTTAGTGTTTTCTGTATTCTTTTCTGTAAATAAATTCTGTCTTACCACAGGGGGGTGGGGTGGGGGAAACAATGTAATGAAGAATACAAAAATACATGTATTTAAAAAAAAAAAAGAAAAAAAAAAAGAAAATACATCGTGGCATTAGGAAGGTTGAGAACCACTGAAAGCAATACCAAAAAGTTTGATTGGATGACTTAAAGCAGCAGAGATGAACATTTACAATGAAGTTGCAGTAGTTAAGACAGTGTGAGGTTGGTACAAGGATGGACAGAACAATAGCGTACAAAACAGAGCCCAGAATCAGACCAAAACACGTAGGCTCCCTTAATTTGAACTGTCTCCACTAAAATACAGAGGAGAGAGAATGGTACTTAGGGTACTAGGTCTGTTAAATAGCCAGGTAGGAGAAAAGGCTATTTTAACTCTATCTTACGCCATATAAAAAGTGAATTTAAGATAGAGTACAAATCTAACTGTGAAAGTAAAACAATCAAACTTTTTGAAGACAGCATAGGTGAATACTTTTGTAATCTTGGAATAAACAAAGATTTTCTAAATACGAAATAAAAAGTACAAACCATGAAAAGATCAATAAACTGGACTTAATTAAATTGAGAATGTATGTTCGTTAAAAGATTCCATTAAGAGCAAATATCTGCTCCACACCTTAGGAGCAGATATTTGTAATACATACATCTAATAAAAGATTAAAGAACTTCTACAAATGAGTAAGAAAAAGACAGCCAACCCAAATTAGCAAATGACTTAGATACAATATGAAAGAGGATAACAAATTTTTAAAAAATTGAAATGCTAATACATAATTTTCAAATACCTATTGAAGTTTACTTTTTTATTCACATACTAATCCAAAGATCTGAATCTCCAAAGCAGATAGCTACAGAGTATTTTTATCTTGTAGAAGAAGAGCAACTTGGTGGATAAGGATGGGCAGGTACATCTCCAATCCAGCTGTGATTGCCGAGCACTGCTGGCATCTGTATGGAGAAAAACTAGAACTTCATCCTCCCATTTTTATTCACAGTCTTCATTGCTTAGAGTTTTCCCCAGATTTAGAGCCTTCACTGTCTTCACTCGGACAGATCAAAAGGCACTTATGCTCACAAAAATTTGGAGAATCTTTTCTTTAGTGATATCTACTATTTGGAGTTAGGAATAGAGATGGTGATCCTATATCTCTGTGGGATCAGCCATGTACACATGTGGGACATTCTTCCCATGAGAAGGTGTAAAAGTGGGAAAAGGGCAGGTTGCAGTGAGTTCATTTCTGTTACTCCTATTACACCAATGAGTGAGAACTATATCAACTACTGAATATGCCTTTGCTCAAATAAAACAGGCAGGTAGTTATTTTGGTGAAATAGTTAAGGAAGTCAACTTCACATATAATTATGTAATTTTATTTTCAAAAATAATGATATTGGCTCAGCGCCTGTGGCTCAACAGGCTAAGGCACCAGCCACATACACCTGAGCTGGCGGGTTCGAATCCAGCCCGGGCCCACCAAACAACAATGATGGCTGCAACCAAAAAAATGGCCAGGCGTTGTGACGGGCGCCTGTAGTCCCAGCTACTTGGGAGGTGGAGGCAAGAGACTCGCTTGAGCCCAGGAATTAGAGGTTGCTGTGAACTGTGATGCCACAGCACTCTATCCAGGGTGACAGCTTGAGGCTCTGTCTCAAATAAATAAATAAATAAATAAATAAATAAATAAATAAATAATAATATTTAAATGCACAAAGAATAGATCAGACTGCCTTTAAGTGCCCAAGATGATTGGGATAACTAAGGTTGTTAAAAATCAACTGAAATAAAAAAATTTAAAAAACATCAACTGAAATATAAAACAATAGGATTGTAGACTTGGAAGAAATTTTAAAGGTTATCTTTGCAATCTTCTCACCTCCATGTTAGAAAGCAAATGAGCTTCAGAGCTATTTAATAATCAGGCCAAAGTTATATACCTAATAGGGAATAACCAAAATATGAACTTATTTTTCCCAAATCCTTGCCTGCTGGATTTGTGCTTTCCAGAAGTATTTTCAGAGATTCTTTACAGAAGACTGTCACCGCCACTACATATGGGCAAACTCGAATGTTCCGTAAATCTCTGTTATTTTGGAATAAGGATGAGAACAGGCCGCCTTCCAGCTCTTTCTGTATACTAGATGTGTGGATGTGAATCCCTGGACTGTTCACAAGCTGGACTATAAAAAGAACATTGACTAGTTTCTCAATTCCTTTCTAACCTTTGGAAATCAGTATTTTGCACAGAAAACAAAAAAGTAATAAAATGCAAAACAAACAAGGTTGGAAATTTGAAATGTCTTTTAGGACCTAGCCTACTACCCAGAACCCCTTTTTTCCCCATTCAGGATTGACTTTCACTGACACCTACAGTTTCCTTACAAATATCTATATTTTAAACCCAAACTGTTAGCAATTCAGTATAAAATCAAATATGTACACACTTTCCCTTAAAGGGAGAAATATCAAAATCTGGCTTGTTCATCATGTTCTATCCTTTCAAGTATAATTTTGCAACATTTAAACATATGTGCTTATGAGAACTGCAATTAGGAAAAATTCTACTAATCTCAAAACAGTTCTTAATCCATAGGAGAAGCATGCTATTCACGTCCACTATTAGGTGTGAGAGGTGTGAGTGAACATGGCAGCTGGGAGTCCAGAGCCCCAGGTTTATCAGTGCTCCTGCTGGTCCTTGTAGAATAGATAAAGATTTTGATAGAGCCATAACCTCAGATTTCCAAACATCAAATAAAGCTAGTATCCATTATTTAATCAGCCATGTCCAGTTCAATCATGTGTTACAGAGAGGATTACATGTGAAGAAACTTGACCTTGTCTATGGTTTTTAGCTGTATCGCCTTCCATGGTGCCTTGTTGCCAGATGCCACTTTTCCAGAGATTGTGTTGGTCGATTATTGTTTTTTCTTACTGTTTGTTTTCTTACTGTTGATTTAGTTTAGAAGGAAGAGTTGATTTAGTTTAGGAGACTACAGAACTGACAGCTAAACTGGTCAGTCGGTGACGAAAGAAAAATGCATTAAAAAACAGAGGAATAGATGTGTGTATAATTTCCTCCTTTATTGTAGTTTTTAAAAATAGAAATTCAAATTATAGCAAATTCCAATGATAAAGTGCTAATAGAAGAAATAGTTCTGTTCATTCAAAATATTTAAAAGAACTAATAATGTAAAATGTGTTCCTCTATCATAGTACATGATATACTTAAATTACAAATGGACCGTATTCCAAAAATCAGTTTCTAAAGTGGGCTAGTTAATACCCATTTTGGGGTAAACACATTTCTTGTGGGTTTTTTCTGCAATTCGAGAAAAATATCCCAAGTACTAGCACAATTCTTAGGCACTCAGACCACCTTGAGGAAGCCTGCTGATCCTGGAATTCTGAAAAAAACATTTCCTCTCCTCCCTGGTCTGACCATGCCTGGTTTACCCCCGTCTCCCTGGTGTATCTCCCCTGACTGTTCTGTAGGCTTTTCTCAACACTCTATCTGAGGCCCCCTTCTGTTCTGTCCATGACATTTGCCTGTTCAATGTCATCCACATCTGTGTTTCAAGTGACAACTTCAAATTTGTGTCTCCCCACTTGAACTTTTCCACAGAGTCATCTGTCTGGTATCTCTGCTTAGTTTGCTGAAATCCATCTCAGACTTAGCATGTCCAGAAACGTGTCTTCTCCCCCCAGTTTGTATTTCTTCTATGCTCCCCAACTCAGAGAAAGCCTCCACTATCTGGCCAGGAGTGTAGGCCAGAAATCATGGAGTCATACTTGATGCCAACGCCTCCAGCTATTGCCAAACCCTTTGATTTTCTTTCCCTCTTAATCTACCCACTTCTCCCCAGCGCGCTTTGAACATGCCATGCTGTTTCTTCCCACAGAGCCTTTCCCCATGCTGTTTGTTGAAACAAAAATCTCTCATTTGAGCTTTTCTTTTTACAAAAATAAATAAATAAATAAGGAAGTAATCTGCTCTAGTCACTGATTTATCAATTCCTTCTGGCCTGGATGGAGAAACACAGAGAGTGGAGATCTGAAGCTCTTCTGTTAACTGCCAGGTTCAAAGCCATTTCTTGTGCCAACCAGGATTAAAGCCCATATTACTAATGCGACTTTTGAAGTCCCTATGTCTCAAACAACAATTTTTTATAAAAATAATCTTGTAGGACAATTTCGTAGTTACATAATACAAAAAAAAAATGTTATTACAAGTCATAGAATCAGCGACCCAGGGTCATCCGTCAGAATCCTGTCTCCATGCTCACCTGGGTCTGTAGTCTCTTACCAGAGTGTTCTCACCAACAGCGGCATTTTTAGAACACTTTCAGACAGAATTCTATTAGCAACATTTGAATAAGATAATGTAGAAGATTATAGACTTCAGAGTCAAAGGGTTGTAATTTCATGCCTCCTCATTTTTCTTCTGTTTTCCTCCCCTCATCTCTGCTGGAAAATCTCTGAGTCATTCTTCAGAGCTCAGCCTCAGTGTCAGTTTCTCTGGGAAGCTTTCCTGTCTCCTGGTTCTGCATCATGCTCCTTTGTAGAACGTTCCCAGAGAAGTTCATTCCTCTCCTTCTTGTCCGTTATCTCAATTACTCATGGTACGTTTATTGGCAGAGATTTTTTTAAAATTAATATCTGTCATTCCCACTAAACTTTAAACCCACTGAAAGCAGGAACCATGTATTTTTGTTTATTTGTTTACCATGGTAGCCCCGGAGCCTAGCATGGCCCGTTGTAAATGCTTGATAGGTGCTGGCTGAATGAATGAACTGAAAACAGTAGAGAACCACTGCAGCTGGTATAATGTTTTCTTTGAAAAACTGAATTTAGAGTCCTGATTGGTTTCTGGCACACAACTCCCTGGTCTGACTCCTATTCACTGGAAGAACCCCCCTTCTCCCGATGCTGGTGGGCTTCTCCTAACTACAGCTAGTGGTCTTGGTCAAGGACCTAAATCAAGGGCTCACTCAAAACAAGATGGGAGTGAGGAGAGATGTGGAAGGGGAGCAGAATGGAAATGGAATGCTGGGCAAATGTGGGGATAACATCTTAGCTCCTATCACCTGGAGTCCTCAGCGGGGTTTTCCTTTCTGGGGCACAGAAGAAAATTCAGTCTTGCAGCTCCTCTCTCTGCCCCCTTCCCATGATCCACAAATGCTTCTCTGACCTTCCTTCCCTTCCCATGGATGTCAGCGATTGTGGGCAGAAAAGCAGAGTGTGTGTGGAAATGTTGGGGATTGCGTGAACACCTGGGATTGGAATGAAGAAAATGCTACCAACATAGAAAAAAGCAGCGGAAAAGATAAGACAGTAGAAAATAAAAGCCGCCAACCTTCTTTCTCCTGCTTTCTCTTTCCCTTGCCAGCAGTCCCCTCCGTGGACTTCAGCAGACAGTGTGAAGTAGTTTGCAAAGGTTGTAGTTCCCTCTGATATCAATATGTGTAGGGTCTCCTAAAAGAGTCGGACAGTGTGGTACGTGTACTTCTGTGGGATGTAAATTCATTCTAAATGCTAGCGCCCAGTGCACTACTCTTTCATGTGCTGCATTTACATGGTCCTTTCTTTTCTCCTGAAAATTCAGTTATTCACTTGTTTACTTTTTCCTCTCCTACTTGGCCCAATAAGTAATAAGTAATTTTGTGTCTAATCAAGAAATGTATCTTTATCAGGCAGAAGCTGAATCTCTAAATTAATCACAGTTACTTTACAGTGGTGGGGGTAAGCCTGCTTCTTAATTCTTTTAGCAATTATCTTTTAAGCACCAGCTGTGTCTGACAGTGGTGAACACGGCGGGTAATGCTCTTTCGCTTTTGAAGTATAGAGAGCTCTCCTTGAAGAGCTTAGACGTCGAGGAACCAGAAGAGACCTTTGAGATAATTGAAGTTGACTTTGTTACTGAGAAAAGAATAGCTCAGTGAGAGATGGTGAGCTGCCCAGCGTGGGAGAACTAGAACTGGAACAGGAAGGCCAGGCCCAGGCCGGTCGCAGTGGCTCATGCCTGTGGTCCTAGCACTCTGGGAGGCCGAGGTGGGAGGATCCCTCGAGCTCAGGAGCGTCAGACCAGCCTGAGCAAGAGTGAGGCCCCCTCTCTTCTAAAATTGGAAAAATTTGCTGACCATGGTGATAAATGCCTGTAGTTTCAGCTACCTGGGAGGCTGAGGCATGAGAATCGCTTGAGCCCAGGAGTTTGAAGTTGTTGTGAGCTGTGATGACACCAGAGCACTCTGCCCAAGGCAACAGAGTGAGACTCTGTCTCAAAAACAAAAACAAAACCACCAGGCTCTGTGCCCAGCCTTTGCCCTGCAGCATATCACCTTTGTACTACATCTGGCCTGGTTATAAGCTGCAGCCCCGTTCATATCGTAGTCTCTTCTTCCGGTGCATGCAGCAGCTCTGCTTAAAAGATTTAGCAGTTGGTCAGTGGGATTAGGCCAAACAGTATTATTTTCAAAGCAAGCCCAGAAAAGACATGCATTCTCTGAGCTGAGACGCATACTGCGTAACTCACATGGGAAGCACTTCCAAAGGCAGAAATAGCGGGTGTTTACATAACCACATCATTTTGACCCAAGCTCTTAATCGTTCAGTGTGGCATAGCTTAAGGTAGAAGAGGAAGAAGGTGGGGGAGGGAGGTGGATTAAGGACTGACATCATAGATCTGTTCTTAGAATGAGAGGCTGTTGATAGAACTGTGGCAGGTGTCAGGTAACCTGTCCTGGTGTGAGCTTAATCAAGCACAGTGAAGGTTCTGTTACGTACTTTGTCAATTAAAAAATTCAAGGAAAACTCTAGTTAAAAGCATTTCAAATACTCAAAATTGTAACTCTTTTTTTTTTATTTTTACATATACATGTGTAAAATTGTAACTCTTCAATGCTACTTGGACTGTAAAATAATCTGTAACGAAATTATTGGCTTGCTTTAAGCAGAACTAAGACAAGGTATTTGGCCAACCTGAAGTGGGAACTCATCCCATCAAATATCAGGGGATTTGGGACCAATTTATAGATCTAAATAGAGATATATACATGTGTAAATGAACATACATTCACACACATTACATCAAACCCATTATTTCACAAATGTTGTTAGCATGAGATCAAAGTTAAAGTGAGTAAATTTAAAGAAAAATAAAGTTAGAGCCAGGTGTGGTGGTTCACACCTGTAATCCTAGCACTCAGGGAGGCCAAGGCACGTGGATTGCTTGAGCTCAGGAGTTTGAGACCAGCCTGAGCAAGAGCGAGACCCAATTTCTATTAAAAATAGAAAAAGCTAGCCAAACATCATGTCAGGTGCCTGTAGTCCCAGCTACTCAGGAGGCTGAGGCAGGAGGATCACTTGAGCCCAAGAGTTTAAGGTTGCTATGAGCTATGATGATGTCACAGCACTCCCCCCAGGGCAACAGAGTAGTGAGACTCTGTCTCATAATAAAGAAAAAGAAAGCGCATGAATTTTTTATTATAAAGTGCTTAAAATTATTTTGGAGAATAAGCGTGTAGACATTACTTTAAAAATCTGAATAGATTTAATTTATTGATATCAATTTTAGAATTTTGAATCAGGCCTTTAAAACACCCTGATTTTTCAAGAGCCTTTCCCAATAAGAATGTAATATTCTATCATATATAATCCCTACAACTCCTCTATTTTTCTAGTAAATATACTTTTGTGCTGATATCTAATACAACTACCAGTTCAATAATTTCAGTTATTCTCTTAAGCCAAAGGTAGGAAAATGTATTCTATAGAGGGTAGAAAAGAATTGATAAAATATTTTAAGGAGGCTCGGCGCCTGTGGCTCAACAGGCTAAGGTGCCAGCCACGTAAACCTGAGCTGGCGGATTCGAATCCAGCCCAGGCCTGCCAAACAACAATGACGGCTGCAACCAAAAAATGGCCGGGCGTTGTGGCGGGCGCCTGTAGTCCCAGCTACTTGGGAGGTGCAGGCAGGAGACTCACTTGAGCCCAGGAATTGGAGGTTGCTGTGAGCTGTGATGCCACAGCACTCTACCCAGGGTGACAGCTTGAGGCTCTGTCTCAAAAAAAAAAAAGAAAAATTTAAAGAAAACAAAAAAAATTCATTTAATTTGATTTTATCTTTGATCCTTAATTTTTTCATCTTCATTTAAAATAGGAAGCACAAGCCCTATTCAATAATGACTAAAGTTGAAAATACAGGAGAGAGGGAGGCACCCGTGGCTCAAGGAGTAGGGCGCCGGCCCCACATACCAGAGGTGGCAGGTTCAAACCCAGCCCCAGCCAAAAACTGCAATAACAACAACAACAAAAAGAAAATACGGGAGAGAAAAGGGTAGAGAAAACAAATGCAGAGTAAGTATTGTAAGAATGGCAATAATTGAGGGAATGTAAGAGACTGAAAATGGTCAAAGAGAGACATATAAGTAAGACAATAATCAAAGAAGAAGAGGGAAAGAGAAAGACAGAAAGACAAACTTTGATGGAGTAACAGAATTCAGTTCATTATGAAGTACTTTATTTCCAATTATCCTTTATTTTGACTGTACGTAACACATCCCAAATTATCCTTGTATATTTATTTGGACTTTTAAGGTATTTGCCTCTTTGCAACAATAGGAATTGATGGGAATATCTTTTGAAAGGTTTTCATAAATCTGATCAAGTACATATACGTGAAATATGTCTGGTCTTTATCTTAATGGGTTGAGTCGCACTCTATCAACATCATCATTTGATTATAAGTAAAGTTAGGCTAATTTATTTAGCTCCCTTTCTGTGTAGGAATTTTCAAAGGCCACAGACAAATTAACAGTAAATGAGTCATTCCGTTAGTAATTATTATGACATAGGACTTATGAAACTCAGCTGAAAGGGTTCTGTATTGTCATACTTTTTAGATGTGATACCATTTCTCATTCTAGCAAGTTTAAAAAATTCTCCAGTGTGGTTGCCTGTCTCAAGGAATTAACATTTATGCAACCTCCCCCAAAAAATCAGCCATAAAATATAATATTTTAGGCAACAAATAATTTGGAAAGGCACATTTTTACCAAATCCCATTACCTTCGTCTTTACCTAAGTGTGTGCTAAGAACAAAGACGAAATTTTGAAATCAATATAAGTAGTTGTATTCATCTCGAAGTTGAAAAACTTCTCAACATCCTTTGATTTCTACACAAAAATTTTATGGCATTTACTTTTAATATTCTGAAGGAGTTATTAGTCTATCCCCAGCATAGCAATTGGATGCTGCTCAAAATGGAATATATTTGTTGGAAAACCTATTGTTGGTCTTTGTGTGCTTACATTATGTAATAATGATTCGGGGGGTAACCACTCTTCCATTTAGATTTCTGAATTCCAAGATTAAAAACTATAACCAGGAATCTTCCTTATACATACTGACTTTAATATTTATAAATATATAATATCATATTTATAAAATTTGTGCTTACATATTTTACTATCTTGTTTTTAAAATACTTATACGGGTAAGATTTTATTGTACATTGGGATCTATCTTTCCTGCGCCAATTCTTTAGAGAGGCTTACCAGCATCTCAAAACCAATTTTCAAGGCAATTTCAGCTACTGATCTGATAAAGCTTTATAAAGCTTTGCAAGAAAATGTGTTCTGTCGAAAGTTAAGGATGAGTGCAGCTGTCTGAAATTGTCACCTACAGTCCTGGATCACATTTTTCTTAAACATACATGCCCCAATTCTTTACAAAAAACAACAAACATCACCATTTCCCAACCTCATTGTTATGAAAGAAATAATTCCATGCCTAACCCATAAGGATATCTGCTCCTAAACATTGCTACCTTGAGAATGCTGGCACCCTTCAGAGTGTGAGGAAGATTTGGTATCAGCGGCGGCTGTGAGGTCTACAGTAGATCTGTCCCCTGATTGGGAACTCCTAAGTTACGGGCTGCTGTTCAAAACAAATAGGAAGCTTCCCTATTATTCAAAGCTAACTCGACTGTTGGTATTGGTGTATTTTGCCGTTCACGTGTCCTAGACCCTGGAACCCATGAGCTGGAAGGAACTAGGGATTCTGGAGACAAATCTTGCAGAGTCCACACGACGGTTCCCAGTCGCAGTCCCCTGGACGCCTCACACTCACTCTCAGTTTTGGTCAGCGGCGTGTGCTTGTGTGACAGTTTGGCCCCCCTGCATCTCGGTCATCATAGCTCCCACCTGAGGTCAGCCACCCTCTGGCCAGGGGACCGCCTCCTGCGTGAGAGTCCTTGGCGGTACCTGTGTTAGTCAGCTCTGGCTCCTGTGACAACACACCACGGACTGGGCAGCCTAAGTGACAGACATGTATTGCCTCAGTTCTAGAGGCTGGAGATCTGGTTCCCGGCTGTGGACTTGCTCCTATGTGCCCACCTGGGACATGAGCGCACCTGGTGCCTCTCCCCCTTCTTCTAAAGGTCACCAGCTATTGGATCAGGGCTCCGCCCTTGTGACCCCATGTAATCTTGGCAGCCCCCTTAAGGACCTCATGCCCACATACAATCACATAAGGGGTGCTGGCTTTCGATATAGGAACTTTTGGGGGGACACAGTACACTTGTTAGGAGTAATCAACCCCTCCTTAAAGTCCACAGGGAGCTCTATGTTGGGCAGCTGTATTTTGCATTATTATCTACCTGGAGCAATTTCAGTTGGAGGCTCCGTTGGAAACTTTGTTTATCACAGCTTGCTAAATTGGAACCAGACTGCACAAATTTATCTAGAGTCTTTGAAAGCTCCAGGACACCACACCAGATCATATATCTAAAGTAATTTTTCAATAGATAATGCATGAGGATGATACGGGATGTACAGTGAAAAATCTGTCTCCCTCTCCTTCCTCTATCCTAATCTGTAACTAGTGGCTTTATTTTTTGTCACGTAGGCTATGCATTAACAAGCATTCCTCATGGAATCTTTTTCCTCTTCATACAAATGGTAGAATGCTGTATGCCAAGTTCTAACTTTACTTTTTTCACTTAATAAATTGTGACAATTATACAGTATTAGTGTATATGGAGCTCATATCCTTATATATTTCATAAAAATCTCATTGTGAAAATTTAAATATTTCACAGTGAATATACAACAATTTTCTTTCTTTCTTTTTTTTTTTTTTTTGTAGAGACAGAGTCTCACTATATCGCCCTCGGTAGACTGCCATGGCGTCACACAGCTCACAGCAACCTCCAACTCCTGGACTTAGATGATTCTTTTGCCTCAGCCTCCCGAGTAGCTGGGACTACAGGCGCATGCCACAGCGCCCGGCTATTTTTTTGGTGCAGTTTGGCTGGGGCCAGGTTTGAACCCACCACCCTCAGTATATGGGGCCAGCGCCCTACCCACTGAGCCACAGGCACCGCCCATCATAATTTTCTTGATGGCATCTTAGATTATGTTTCTAAATTTTAAATTATATTTCTATCACAAATATAAACTGGGCTACAGTGAGTATCTGTATATACATATACATCTGTAGTCTAAGTTTCTAAAAGTGGAATTGCTGTGTCAAAAGGTGTGTACATTTTCTATTTTGATAGAAATTACTATGTTGTTCCTTATTGTGGTTCGTAGGAGAGGATTTTAAGTGGGCCTGAAATATGATACAGTTTCTTGGAAGCAGGGAAACCACGCAGATTATTTTACATTATCTCTATATATTGGCTTATAAATCTCTCACATTCTAGAAGGTTCTCCCAGTTCCTTTCTGCCTTGTTAACTCCAGCTGAAGTTCTTTCCTGTGATTTTCCCACTGACTGCTTTTCTCACTTTTATACTTGATCTGTGTTCGCTACACAGTGTTAAGAAATCTAATTGGGTACAGGACTAACACTTCGCTAAACTACTCTTCAAATTTAATTTCTTGTGTATAAATCATTTCCCTATCTTGAATAAGTAATACATGAGTATGAAATATAATCAATTTGGTTTCTAGGTAGTAATCTAGACCCCAAAATTTGCCTCGCTCCTCTACTACTAATATAAAACTTTTGTAACATTTAATGGGATAAGAAGGAACTTTTACACCCTTGTTTTATTCTTTCGTTAGCCTTTTGAAGCACCCAGAACAGTTATTACTCTAGCGATGAGATAAAGCAGCTGAGACACAGTAGGGTTAAATGCCTGAGTCACACAGCTATGAAGTGTTCAAGCCAGGACTTGGACCCAGTTTTAACAATTCCAAACCAAGGTTTCTGTCCACTCTGTCATGCTGCCTCTTAACATATAGTAGTGCAAAGCATTCTTTAGAAAGTTACAGATTAATTGAACATAAACTTCCATCCAGATGGTCCAGGGGGCAACCTGAGGGGTAACAGCTTTGAGTAAGAAATACTTTCTGGCTTGTACCCCAGTGAGTCTGGTAAATGCATCCCTGTGTGCTTCTGTGCTGCCAGTCACCTGTCCTTGTTTTGCCACAGCCTAGGCTCCTCACTCTCAGACCTTAGTTTTGGTTCTGATGTCTTTTAAGTGTGGGTTTTGTTGTGTGGCTAGCCACCAAAGAAGGTCACTGTTCACTATTAACCCCTGGCTTTGGTTTGTTAGCGCGGCTTAAATAGAGCAAATAGGGCGTGTGTGTGTGTGTGTGTGTGTGTGTGTTGGAGCAGCAGCTGCACAATGAATATTATTGTAATAACCCTCTCCATCATCTTACTCCTGCCTGCAGCCTGCGCCCGTGGTCAGATATGCACACAGATGGGCTGGTTCCTCCAGCAGCCTGTCTTCTCATGTCCTTTAGATCCTCGCCTGCAAGGCTAACTGGTAATTCCTAGTGGAGGGAAATCTGGCTGCAGCTTTAACACTCTTTAAAAACTTGCAGGATTTGGCTGAGTTGTTTTGGAGCAGGTATGACCTTGACTTTCTCCTCCAAACACAGTTAACCTGCCACGCCTGCTTCTATTCTTTCTGAATGCAGTTCTCTTTGAGAGACTGAAAATGTGCATTTCCATGTGGCCTGTGAAAGTCTAGAGCGAGCTGACATGAAGTTGGTAATTATTTGGAAAGCTCATACATTCTCAGATGCTGATGGCAGCTATTTTTAGACCTTAGGAGGCAAATCATTTCTGTTATGCCAACGACATCCACACATGCCACTTTGTCTCATGCCAAAATGGGCCAGGTCCCTCACCCTTCCTGGGCGGTTTTTCACTATGAGTGAGTGTCACTGCCTTAGGATCCTTTCCCCTGGATTTTTTTTTTTGCTGGGGGTGGGACAGATAGGGGAGAAAGTGGATAACTATCCTCCTGAACTTTGAGAAATAAGGGCATTAACATTTATTGGCATCATTTTGTGGCTGAAGTCAATCTATTCAAGTAGTATGAAGATGATCTTAATTCTTCAGGCCATGTAGACAGATGGGAAAATCAGGGGCCTTCACTGTGATCAGGAAGGATCTGGCTCCTTCTGCACACCCCTGGGAGGCCTACTCCAGAGATAGGTCCCTTTGCTACTGCCACTGTGTGTAAGCAGATAGTGACCACCAAAGAGGTCCAGAACCTGTGACTATGTTACTTTACCTGGCAAAAGGGACTTCATAAATATGATTGAAGATCTTGAGATGAGGAGATTACTCTGGGTTATCCAATGTAACTATTAGGATCCTCATAAAGGTAAGGCAGGAAGGTCAGAGAGAGAAAAGGAGATATGATGAAAGATAGAAAAGTGAGTGAGATGGCCACAAACCAAGGAACGTGGGCCACCTCTACAAGCTGGAAAAGCCAAGGAAATAGGGTCTTCCTTAAAGGCTCTCCAAGGAACACGGCCCTGCCAACACTTTGATTTGGAGTTAGCAATACCTATTTCCTATTTCTGATCTCTAAAATTGTAAGATAATAAATTAGCATTCTTTTAAGCCACTAAATATGTGATAATTTATATTAGCAGTGATAGGAAACTAATAAATTCACCGTGACTAATCTTGACACCCAAGGGCGGACGCATCACTTCAGAGAACCATGTTTCCCCCATTCTCTCTCTATGCCCTGGGGGCTCTCAGGGAGCAGCCCCTGCAGTTGGTCTGCTGCTGTGCTCCGCCGTGCCTTCCCTGACCCCTCGGCCTCTTGGCCCCAGGCCTTGATGTGCCATCCAACCCTTTTCCATTGACAAGAAACAGACATCACCACCTGCTTGTGGGATGGCCAACCTCATCATAGGCCCGAGAGTGGAAGAGGGAGGAGGAGCATTGCCCGTGAACATGCCCGCTCACCCTGTGAGAGAGGTACAGTATTCCTGGGCCTCTCCCTCATCAGCAGGGACCAGCGCTAGAGAGCCTCGCCAGGCCCAGGAAAGCTCCCGTCACAGAGCTAAAGGTGGATGGAGCCCCGTAACTCCTCCTCAGCTGCTCCGCTCCTGCTGGCAGCAAGGCGGGGACAGGCCCCTTGACTGTACTGCAGCCTCCTTTATGTCTCCCAAGCCTGAGCTAAAAAGAAAGCTCTGCTGCTTGACGTTCTGTTTTGTCTTCCTCTTCCCCCCCATTCCCCAGTTGACTCTTTATCTCATTATTCCTCGCAAGTTTGTCTTGAAATGCCTGTGTACCCAGGTGGAAATTCTGAAGGCTGAGGGCAAGCTATAGAAAAATGTACACAAGTGTACTAAAATTTTATGCAAAGAAAACTCAAAATCTTGCTACACATTCTTTTAGGATAAGGGATCAGAATTTTTCAGATGTCATCAATCAAGTCTCATCCTCCCAGGAAGAAGCCAGGTTTACTGTATTACATATATTTTCAGAAAACACTTCTTTCATTTTAAGAATTTCAATTCTTGAATCACCTTATCGAGATTTAGACTATCTAAAGATGAGTATTAACATAATTCTGGTCTTTCCATGTTTTGTACAATTATTTTATCATTATACTGGGAAAAAAATTAATCAAGCTTTCTCTCTCCTGTCTAAATTTATCCTTTGTTTAGTATCATTCACATATAAATTATTGTTGTAAAATCTCAGTTAGAATATACTTCGCAGTGGGAAAAATGCCTTATCAGTTGCTCAGCAACCAAATAATGTAACTCTCTTTTGCCTTAATTAGAATCTTATTTAAGTTTGAAGTCTTGACATTCAGAGTTGTATGTTTCTAGTGAGGAAATCGAGTTTTAGGGTTATAATCTGTTGACATGGTTCTGAGGCTCCAGAAATGAATATTCTCAAGTGATCTTCCAAATGAAAGTTGTGAATGTGGCAAAACAAGCCATTGTTTTATTTTTTGCTTCAGCGTTGTTTACAAAAGAGAAGACAATTGGTGATTTCTAGAGTAAGCAAAGGGAAGCCATTAGCACCAGACAATGAGTCTCTGCACTGACTCTGTAGGCAGCCTGTGGAAAGCCTGCAGTGGGCATCGGAAGAGGCCTTTTACTTGTGGGTGTGGAGAATGCGGTCTGTGGGTGTGTGTAAGCCAATGAAGATAAATTATAAAATTACCCTACATTAGTGAGATTGTCTAGAATAACCTCCCTATAATGTGAACCATTCAAACAGATGCTGAAAAACAGGTCCAAAATAAAGAAAGAACAATTTTGTTTTAAATTTTTGTTACTAGCCAGTCTTCTAATGTTAGTAATTCCAGGATTTCAGCAGCATGTCTAGTGAAAGGCTCTCTTGGAACTAGACTTGAAAACACTTTTAATTTCTCTGTTCAGTAACCCATGACTAACTGGGACTTTCTACAACCAGCCTGTCAGCATTTACTTATCATTTGCTTCAAGTACTATCATCTTCAAAGCTAGACTATAAATAATTAATAAGTTCATAAGATTTGTATTTCATGTGGTTAAAAAAAAAAAGACAGGGAAGGAAAATGATTTGGTGCTTCAGTGTATACATTTAGTTGTTATAATACTACCCCTGGAGAGAGACCCAAGTGTTAGAATTATTGATATGAGCATTTAAATGATTTTGCTTCTTCCTGGAAACTTAGTTGTAAAATGACAACATCCATAGACATGTAAGGTCATAATTTTTCTGTTAAGAATCTGTTATTTCTATCATTCTAAACATTTTAACAACCTATTCAAAGGCTTCCACCTACCTTCTTTTTATCTTAGGTAAGTCTCTAGGCCTCTACTTTTTCTCTTTGCAAAATATAGAGGTTTCTTGGTAAGTGCACAATGATTGGCTGCCAGAAATAGCACTCTGCACATCTGAAATCTCTTCACTGGTCAGCTTAACATTGCTACTTTCTTTGGATGAGCTGGATCCAGAAGACTACTACCATCACTACACCAATAATAAAGCCCTGTCTTTAGGTTCTACCTTATTGTAAAGAAGCCTCTCAATTCTATTTTCCAACAAGTATGAGCTAGATAGTTAGACATCAAACACAGAATAACCCTGGAAATATCCTGACTCCAAGGCCTGTGATTCCAGACCCTACAGCTACTTGGGAAGCAACCAGATATTACTACAGTGGAGTTAAACCTGCTACAGCTTATGGTAGGCTGGAAGGGCAACAAAAATGCTTCAGATGAGGACGCTCTTTTCTATTGTATATAATCATGAAAAACTACCAATTCATATTTTAAGTATGTGGAGTGCTTGGTTGAAATGGTGGTACTGTTTTGCTGTTATCTGCCAAATACAAATAAGAGACATGTTAAAGTTAAACTTAAGGGGTAAAGTTTTTTCACCACTAGATTACCATGCAAACTAAGAGCCCAGATGACAGCTACATCTTGGACTCCAAGAAAATCAGTCCATCTAGGAATTGGAAAACACTACCAGGAGGGAGGCGTCCCAGTCAAAAAGACAAATGGAAATAATGTGTCTGAGGAATATAGAAAAAGTAGTGTTTGGGAAGCTACTGCTGTGCGGAGATATAGTAGCATTTTGTGGGGAAAAGAAACAACGGTAATATTGGAACAAGTAATGCAATTTATCAACTTCAGGAAAAACACAGAGAAGGCACATAAGTGTAATATACAGTTTGGCTGTTCAATGAACAGTATTTACATAGAATGACTATTGATCCAGCCAGTGAGAGATGAGAAGAAAAACAAAAAAGAATGATGGTAGTGAGTGTGAGTCAAGTCTTCATCTAAAATGGCGGGATGTCATATGTCAAAAATGATAGATTGGTTGGGTGTCATGGTTCATGCTATAATCCCAGCACTTTGGGAAGCCAAGACACGAGGATCCCTTGAGGCCAAGAGTTGGAGTCCAGCCTGAGCAGCATAGATAAGACCCTGTCTCTACAAAAATTTAAAAAAAAATTAGAGGTAGTGATGTGTACCTATAATTCTAACTACTGGGGAAGCTGAGGCCAGAGGATCACTTGAGCCCAGGAGTTCAAGGTTGTAGTGAGCTGTGATTATACCACTGGAGTCCAACTTGGGTGACAGAGAGTCTGTCTCTAAAAAAGTTAATTAATTGAAATAAAATAAAATTAATAGATCAAAAAATATTACTACAAATATATCGTTTAAGACATGGAAAGATAAGCATAGAAGTAGCAAGAAGAGTTGGTGGTGGGTGCATCTGAGAACTGGTTTAAACACATGATGAGCTTTGCAATGATGGAAAGTTGTTTGAGTTGTTTGTTTTGTTTTGTTTTTTGGGGTTTTATATCTAATGGAAATAAACATTATATTTGAGAATTAATTTTTTTTTTCTTTGAGAAAGAACAAAATGATTTCTAAACTGAAACAAGCCACCTATACAGACTAGGACTCATATTCTTTCTTTGTAAAAGGAAGGCATGGATGATATCAGAGTAAATGATGAAACTCCCTTCTGTGACCTAATTCCCTGATTCTATTACTCCTTTCAGGTTTTAGAAAGCTGATGGGAGCAGAACCTTTACTTCTTTCCTTAGGCAGAGCAAGTTTTGTGAGCTTTTTAAAAAGGATAACATTGTTTCGTAAATCACATTCTGCAATTTGCTTTAATATCAGTGAACTATTCATATAAAAGAACAGCTACATTCCCTAAGAAAGTTTTATAGGAATTTATCTTTTATTTTGCTTTTAAGTTTGGCTTCAATATTATTGCCAAACCTGTGGCATTCTTTTTAAAATTTCAGGTCCTGGGTGGTGCCTGTGGCTCAGTGAGTAGGTCCCATATACCAAAGATGGCAGGTTCGAACCTGGCCCCGGCCAAACTGC
Source organism: Perodicticus potto (assembly GCA_963574655.1). Taxonomy (NCBI): domain Eukaryota; kingdom Metazoa; phylum Chordata; class Mammalia; order Primates; family Lorisidae; genus Perodicticus; species Perodicticus potto. The sequence goes on from CAUYRH010060388.1 coordinate 19,808, forward strand.
AACAACAACAACAAAAATAACCCAGCGTTGTGGCAGGTGCCTGAAGTCCCAGCTACTCGGGAGGTTGAGGCAAGAAAATAGCCTAAGCCCAAGAGCTGGAAGTTGCTGTGAGCTGTGACACCACAGCACTCTACTGAGGGCAACAAAGTGAGACTCTGTCTCTAAATAAATAAAATAAAATAAAATTCCAGCTCCTTATGTAGAAGGGATAATAGCCTGTCTTAATCTTTTTTTTTTTTTTCACAGCAATCATTGTACCTACTAGGTTAGCAAATGAAATCTGTAAATAACCTTACTGAACAATGCTGCCAAATAGAAATACATTGTAAGATACACATTTAATATCTAGTAGCCACATTTTTTAAAAACACAAAGAGAAGCAAGCAAAATTAAACTTAATATACAAGGTGTCTATAAGGTTCATGTGCAATTTAAATCGCATGCTATTTTAAATTGCACACAATATTTATGGCCACCCTGTATTTTATATAACTCATATATCCAAAATGGCATCATTTTAACATTTACTCAATATAAAATATCTCAGATGTATTTCAATAATAATAATTATTTAGTTTTTATACTAATCTTCAAATTTCAATGTGTATTTTATTCTGCAGCCTGTGTCAACTCGGATGCTAAGTTTTTATCCCAATTGAGATTTAAAAAGTTAATTTCATACCCATGTTTTCTCAAACACACTTAAAAGTTTCCCAATAATTGAACTGAGCAGTGGTTTAAATTAAATTTAAATTAGCTAAAATTAAAAGTTTAATCCTACAGGCTACATTTTAAATACTCAATAGCAGCAAGGGCTAGTGGCTCCCATATTAGATAACAAGCTTATAGAATATTTGACAAGTTCAGTAATTTCTGTGAATACTGTCTGCTCAATATCCAAAAAATATCATTCTCTTCTAAGGGAAGAGACAGGAAAAAACAATGTGTGGCTCTCCCTTCAGACAGGTAGTTTGCATGTTGTTTCTCAGTAGCTGTGTGATCTAGAACAATAGGACTAGTATGGCGTGACAAGTTATGAAATGAAAGATTGTAGCGCTTCTGCTGCTGCTGAATGGTTCTCTTTTTTACTTAAAAATAGGAGGCACAAAGTTCGTGTTTTTGCATTCAGTGTTTTGTTTCCTATTTGTGAAATAATTAAAAATTAAAGAGTGACACTTAAGAAATAGGGTAATGCCACTGAAGTTTGAGCCATTATAGCTAGTATTTAGGACATCTGAGAACTATGAAGATGAGAAATGGTTTTTGACATAGTCATAGTTTGAATTTACGCAGAGCAAGGCTGTAACAAGGATTCAAGGCCAAGTCATTTATTTGAGAGGTGATTCCAGGAAACACCTGTTTGGGAACAGAGAGGTGCAGCAGGGAAAGAAAGGAGCCAGGAAAGTGTGTGCTATGAAGCAGATTGCCACTATTAATAATGAGGCTTTATCTCACTGGGGAACTTTTGGAAATGGTGTAAAAATGTACCACTGAGTTGACCCAGTGCAGGGAGGAGATAGCTCAAGTATTTATACACCTCCCTTTTAAGTCATCAGTTGAGGGCTGCTGGCAAGTAGTGGTAATTCCTCTCCTGGCCCAAATACAGAGTGATATTTAATGTCAAGAAAAGTCACTTAGGCAAATGAATCTGGGACAGTGTGCACTAACAGATAAGAGCTAGGGAATACATGTGGGTAACAGAAAGCATCTGTCATAGATATTTGACTTATAGCATAGACTGTATTGAACAAAGGACAAGAAGGTGCGTTTTCAGATATTTGGAGCTTTCTCAAAATACAAATTTCAGTTTCTCAGCTCCTCTCTGTATCCTACACCTGAGATTCTGCTAAACTGCACCCGAATCCCCCTGCTCTGACAACTACTGGTGGAGAGAATAAGGATGAAGAAGACTTGTACAGTGTATTCTGTCCACTTACCTATTAGTCTAAAGGCTTTCCATACAAATGTTTATCACAACTGTTCCCTAGACTTTATGCATCAAGCTGAAGGACGTGCAGTGTTTTTCTCTTCTTGAGAGCTTGAGCCAATTTTTGAGAAGTCCATTTTTTACCTACCAAAGTATATTATCAAGTTCTATCTTGATTTTGCTGCAAATTTCTTCAGTATGTTAATACAGGTTGACCATCCCTAATCTGAACATTGAAGATCTGAAATGATACAAAATCTAAAACTTTTAAGCATTGACATGATACTACAAGTGAAAAATTGCACACCTTACCTCTATGTCAGCATGCTAATGTTATGCTGATTATAAAGCAAGCATATTTATCATGAAGAGCCAAAAATGAAAGGGAACTGTGAATATTTAACAGGTTGGTTGCAGAAATTTAAGAAAGGACAAAATATTAAATTTTAAAGATTTGTGATGATAAAGCATCTGCTGACCACAAAACTGTAGATAAATACATTGACAAGTTCTTCAAGGTCATTGCTGATGAAAATCTAATGCCAGAACAAGTGTATAAGACTGATAATACATCATTATTTTGTATTACTGCTCCAAATAACACTGCAGCTGAGAAGACAATTCTAATTAAGGATGACAAGGATGGAATAACCATGGAGGATGTGCTAATGCAACAGGCACACAGAAGTGTAAACTTGCTATGATTAGGCAAAAGCTTGTGTCATCACTATTTTAAGGAGTGTTTCAAGGAGTAAATGTCTTATTAGCCCATTATTATGCTAACAATTATAAGGGATCATTAGGAAATTTTTCTTTTCGTTTAATAAACATTCTGTACCAGTGGCTCATGCTTGCTATGGGAAAACTGGATAGACGATGATTGAAAGATTTCTATATTCCTCCAGCTTAAATTCTCACTAAAAGTAATGTACGTGGCATGTATGTTCCCCACATCTGAGCCATGTGACCAGAGTTAAATCAGTGAAAAATAAATATAAAAACACCTGTACTTTCTTCTAGTATTTTTATAGTCTCATGTCTTAAGTTTAAGTCCTTTAGCCAATGAGAGTCAATTTTTGTTAGAAGAGAAAGGTATGGGTCCAGTTTCAGTCTTCTACAGGTTGCCAGCCAATTTACCCAGCACCATTTGTTGAATAGGGAATCTTTCCTCCAA
>CAUYRH010060390.1:0-12827 GCA_963574655.1 Perodicticus potto
AAGAATCTGGACTCCATGGGGGACAGACCTCCAGACCTCAGGGTGAGAGTGGAGGGGAGTGCTGGGAGTTCCAACTTGCAGGTAGAGAATATATACAGTTTTTATACAGTTTTATGCCTGGCAGGAGAGTGCTGTGGCACCCTAGTAGGGGAAGGAGGTCCAGTTTTTAGAGGGTCTCTCCTGTAGGGTAGAGTGGGAGGACATCTGAACTCTGCTCGCTTGTTTGTATGGAGGTATGGAGTATACTGCAAGCAGCTCTCATGGGGGAGGGGACTCCTGTCTGCTTGGTGATGTGCTCTGTACCTTTTATTTGTATCCTTGGGGTCGCAGGTCTCTCCAGCATGGTTGATGTGCGTTCTTCGACCTTCTCTTTTAGCTCCCGTTTTCTTTTTTCTTTCCTTGTTTTTTTTGAGACAGAGTCTCACTATGTCACCCTGGATAGAGTGCCGTGATATCACAGCTCACAGCAACCTCAAACTCTTGGGCTTAAGCAATTCTCTTGCCTCAGCCTCCCAGGTAGCTGGGACTACAGGTGCCCGCCACAACACCCAGCTACTTTTCTGTTGCAGTTGTCATTGTTGTTTGGCAGGCCTGGGTTAGGTTTGAACCCACCATCCCTAGTGTATGTGGCTAGCACTTTAGCTGCTGAGCTACAGGTGCCGAGCCAGAAGTGTTTTCTTTCGAGTTGCAGATTTCTTATCTGGCAGAACTTCCTGGGGAATAAGCTTCCTTCCCCCCACTGTGCTCGCCATTAAAAAGACCAACATCACTAATTCTTACTTGCCTGTTGCCATCTCACAGTGTGTGATGAAGAGAGAGCGGGAAGCGCAGTGTCACTGACCTTAGCAAGCGGCTAACCCATGACCTGTATCCTCAAATTGCTACTTGCCCAACTCTTCCTGGCTCCCTTTGTGGTCTTTTCTTTCTGTAAAGAAAAAAGAAAAATAAATTTTCTGATGATGAAGATAAAAAGTTATGAGGTGGTGAGGACGATTTTACATAGATTTGCAGGACAGGCCTCTTTGAGAAGTTATCACTTGAACACAGATTTGAATGTGGTGAAGAAATTAACCAAGTAAAAGTGGGTTAATTCGGAAGGTGTTGGATGAGTTGGTCTGTGTCCTGGGATGGGGTGAAGTTGGAGAGTTATGATTAGGAAAGTGATGTGATGACGCTGGTTTCTGTGTGGGAAGGACAGACCTTAGGTAAGGAGGGCAAAAGGGAGGGGACTACTTAGGCAGAAATGGCAGGTGGGTGATGATGGTGGCTGGTTGAGGGAAGTCCTGGATAGATCCCGAAGATAAACTCCAAACACCTGCTGAAGGATGGCATGGAGGATTTTAGGGAAAGGGAGGATCAAGGGTGATGCTCATGGGTTTTACTGGGGCAAGTGTGTAACAAACTTTCTTTTACAAACATAGAGAAACCCGGGAGTTCCACAGTAGGGGGGAGAGTAAAAGATTTCTTTGGCAAAAGTTAGGTTTGAGATACTTATTAGACATCTGAGTGGGGATGTTGAATAGGCTATTAGTTACACATATGAGTCCAGGGCATAAGAGAGAGATCGGGTCTACAAGTGGGGCTCATTGAAATTTTAATTAAAGTCAGAGAACTATATAAAAAGAATTACAGGTGAGTAAATGTAGGAAAAAGAGGAGAGAGGCCTAAGAACTAGACCTTGAGACACTCTAATATTTAGATGCTTAGAGGACCAGGGAACACCAGCAAATGTTCACAAACATTTTTCTCCCCCGACTTTTGGGAAAAGATTAAAAAGTAAAAAGGAGTCTTTTCCCAAAAGTCGGGGGAGGAAAATGTTTGATAAAGAAGGGAGCAGGCAGCTACGTCAAACATAGACGAAAAGTCGAGTAAACTGAGGGCTGAAAAGTGAACGTTGTCTTCAGAAAAACAGAGGTTGGTGGTGGGACCCAGCAGTGTGATTTCGGAGGAGCCGCGAGGGCCGAGCTGTTACTGGAGTGGATAGACGAGAGACGTGGGATAAAGAACTTCAGACTCGGAGCACAGAATCTTCCTCCAGGTTTCGACATGAAGAGAGGCAGAGAAATGAGATAATAGCTGGAAAGGCTCATGGGCATCTCTGCACTTTTTGTTTTGATGGGAGAAATAACAAAATGTTTGTATTCTTATGGAAGCTATACAGCAGAGAAGGAGAAAATGATAATTCCTGGAAAGAAAATGAAAGAAAACAAAACATAAATTTGGGGGAGAAATAATATTAAGAAAGTTCTACCAACTACAATGGGTACTAGGCACATGGCAATGATACATAAAGCTTTCATTGTTTTGAAACTAAGACAAAAATGCCCCCCCAAACATTATTTCCCAAAACATAAATCATGCACCTTGTGTTTCCTTAATGCCCATGTTTGTACATGTATATAAAAGTAGAAACATTCATCAATTCACGACCAAGAGATCATATACCCTGGTCTAAACATTTACTCACATTTCCCGTGACTTATTGTCACAATAGCAACCTGTAAAACAAAAGATTTTCTAAGTAGCAGGATCATTCTAACAAACATTGCATCAAATCAACCAGGGAAAGAAAGCATGTTCAACTAGCATTTCCGTATTATCCTAACTTTTTATAAAGCAATTGCGTCATTGTCTAATGATCTCAGCAGTTGAAACAACTGTGAGTTTACAAAACTTCTTTCCCGGTTGCTTTTTCAGAGATGCGCCAGGAGGAATTCGTGTGTCCGTGGGCACACACCCGCGTTCCTCTTTTTCTTTCTCCTCACTTCTGCAATCTCTTGTGTTTATACACAAATTAGTAGAGACGTTTTCTGAGATGTTTGAGTTCTTCTATCAGCATATTTCGTGCATTTTCTGACAAAATAGGAAAAGGAACAATGTAAGTAGCAGGAGCTATTTCTTGTTCTATAAACAAATAGAACTAATAGTTTAATTTTGTATAAAAATGAAGAAGAGAAGTATGGAAAGCAGAATGGCTCTCCAGGCTCATTTGCTTCCATCTGAAACCCATGACAATTTCTGAAAATCAAACCCGATGTTCCCCCTTTGTATCTGTGAGGGTGGCTTTGGTTAAGATTATCTTAAAATTTTTATTTCTTTATAAACTTTGAAGAATTAAAAAATGTACTTTCTTTAATTTCACATTCATATCCTTTTCAATAATTTGTTTAAAAATATTTATTGAATACTTAATGTGAGCTAGGCATTGTTCTAGCTTCTGGATACAACATGAAAAAAAAAAGGACAAGAACTTGGCTGTCAAGGAATCTGCAATGTGACTGCACAGCTTTTTTGGTATAGGATGGGTTACCAAATATAATCTTTCTTGGCTTAGCAGAAGGGAAATCTTTGCAGAACAGCATTTTTGGGGATTTGTAATTTATATATCTGAAGTTGTTGGGTTGAATTGCTCAGTGGTCCAGGTGATGCTCCCTTACCAGTTTTCTAAAATGACATACAGGGTGGCACCTGTGGCTCAAGGAGTAGGGCTCCAGCCCCATATACCAGGGATGGCGGGTTCAAGCCTGGCCCTGGCCAAAATTGAAAAAAAAAAAAAAAATTAAATGACATACAATTTCAATAGTTGGGACATGGGACCAGTGACCATCTTTATAACTTATTTGGCTTGCTAGGTGTGAACAATGTGATGGTATTACATTTGAAAAACTCCAGGACCAGGTGTGGAAGTTCTTTTTAAAGAAACCACATGAAAACCATTTCCATTTTCTGCTAAAACAAGGTGTTATACTCACAAAATATCATCTAACAATAGGTAATATTTATTGAGCATCTAGTTTGGGGAGAATATCTTGTAAGAACCATTTCCTGTAATTCCTACAGGAAGGTATTATCATCATCATTCCTATTTTTAAATTGAGAAACTGAGCCTTAGAGAGAAAGTTTAAATAATTTATCTAGGAAATGTCAGAGATGTAATATGAGGATAGGATATCTAATTCCTTAGTTTTTGCTTTAACCACTTTGCTGTATTCTTCATCCTAAAAGATGCTTGAAACCAAGTTTTGTCAACCAGAAAAAGGTTAGCAATGTGTGGTAGCTCTGATTTTCCCAAGAAATTTGGAAAAGGTAAGAGAGAGCAAGCAACATTAATGCATGGCAGAGAATTCCCTCCTTTTTTGTTTTTTACAATTGTAATATCCTTTTATGGCCTAGCACTTCAGGAAGTTTTCCAAAAGATGGGAGAAATCCATTGAAACATTCTGAAAACTGAAAACAAATGCGTATTTTGAAATTTCCATCTATTTCTTGCAGAAGAACTATGACTGATATAGTGTAAGAGAAAACAATGCATTTGTAAGATTTTGTAATTACACGTGGCTAATACTTTTTTTCTTTTTGTGATTGACTAGTTTTTATTGGTCAAATCCAGCCTCCAGGTTCTTTCTTTCCAATTTATTAAGGGAAAGTAAAATTCTGATTTTTCCCTTCCCAGACTATCACTTTGGAAGCTAAGTTAAAAGGTTGCAAAACCTCTCTGCCCCTTCTCTTTGTCCCTGCAAGCAGTGCCGAGGTGACAACAAGGAGCCCCATGTTTTTTGTGTGCAACGGTGGGAGAGGGTGGCTTTGGTGAATTGTGTGAGGGACACTGTCTACATAATCTCATCCATGTTTTTGGCCTTTACTATCTTTTGAACAGGGGGATAATTGGCCTTCAATGATACGTGATCTAATAAATCCCTGTGAAAGGACACTTTTTCATAGAAATTCAGCCATGTTTAACAGCGCTTCATAAATCAAGGAGGGTAAAGCTAATGCATCTGCTGCTCTTGAACAGAAGTTCAGTGTGATTTTTATTTGTCAGCTTCTTGTTCAAGGTGAAGTGGGCCAAAAACAAGTAAGAATTTGAAACATTTAAATACACAATTAATGTTCTATTTTGCTATGTTTTTCTACTCAACCTCAATAAATAGGAAATACATTTTTGCCTTATGCTTATAGAGCAGGTGCAAAATTTATTTATATACTTAGTCTATAGAAAGCTTGAGTTTTTTCCCCCCAAACTAGAAAACTTATAGGACACATCCTCTGACCAGAATCCCAAAATATTGAATTTCCATGGTAAAACAAAATAATGAAAACCCTCTTCATAGGGGAAAAAAAATGTCTCTCTAAGTGACTCTTGAATCAAGTGGGAACAAAAAACTGAGATTAAAAATGCTTTAGCAATTAATGCAAATGAACTCTCTTCATGGAAGAGTCTTCATGATGTGAATAGAGCCACACTCAGCAAATTTCATAACTTTAAACTTTTTTATTTTAAAACAAATGAATTAGACCCTTAAGTTAGAGAACCCTTAACCTAAGAAACTTAGGAAAAAGAAAAAATAATCTGCTGGTAAAACCAAGGAAGCAAGAAATTATTAAATACAAGGCTGAAAACATATATATAATATATAAATATATAAAATACATATTAGGCTTAGGGTTATATACAAGGTGTGCATAAAGTTCGTGTGTAATTTAAAATAGACTACTATTTTGAACTGCACATGAAATTTATGGACACATATATATTATATATGTAATATATAAATGTGCAATATTAATATATGTAGACATATATCCACCTTTTCTATCTACATATATCTAGATATATATCTATATATCTATATATATACCTTTTATAGATATATGTATCTACCTTTTTGTAGTTTTCCCAGGTAGATTTTATCAACAGCCCTCGACTTAATCAGTAAAATTAAAACATTTAAAAAAATATTTTTACAAATATATTTCATAGATAAGCTTGCCAAATATAATACTATATGCCTACTTACATTTTAATTTCAATTTCAGTTTCAGATAAATATAAGTAATTTTTTGTGTGCATATGTTCTATATTTATGATATACTTACATAAAAATTATTATCCATTATTTATTTACCTGCAATTTGAGTTTAGTTATGTGCCCTCTATTGCTATTTGCTAGAACCGGTAATGCTGTTTATGGAGGAGGATTGTTTAAAAGTTGGCAAATTGAGAAAATTGAATCTAGATGAGTTTTGTAAGAAAGTCAAAATTACACAAATGGCTTTAAGAGAGGATGATAAAAGTAAAAATTGAAGAAAAACATGCTAAAGAAAGGCAAAAGAGTATTAGGTATTTATTAGTAGAAAGGTGCTGGGAATTCTGCTTTCATCTCTGTAGGAGAAACAAGAACCAGATTACACTTTCTGCAGTAAAACTGGACAAAGTATGTATAACAACTATTTTTAGTTATTGGACAACAGGCAGTGCACGCCATGATTCCTGAGAGAAGGGAAGAGACAAAGTAATTCCTGAGACCTTCTTGCCTTAACACTTACAGGCAATTTTCAGACATTGGCGCACGAAGAGGAAACCTCCACAAAGCCTTGAGGAATGACAGGGATGTAGATGGAGTCTGGAGAGGCAGAAATGGCTGGAAATGGCAGTACATAGTTCCAGAAATGAATGAAGGACCTGCAGAGAAACGAAAGTTCCAAAACCTATATAGGGTCTTCTTGAGGCTTTGCTGAGTGTGTGTAGAGTGAAACTCCACGAAGTGGAATAAAAAAACGATTGGGGAGTTTATAAACTGAACGGTTCCCACAGTACATACAGGATGGGAGACAAGAGCTCAGCAAAAGCAGCATAAACTATTACTAGACTTATATATGACTATAGGTGCAGACATCTTAAAGGTACATTAAGGGTTAGAAACAGAAATACCTCATGCTCAAGTGGAATTTATTTTAGGAGTGTGAGGATGCTTTAAACTACTTTTAACAAATAGTTTAATCAAATGGCATGTACTCAAGAAATGGAGGGATAGTATATTAGCAAATCTATCAATTTAGCAGTTATTCTTAATGGATTCTCAAAAACAAATAGGAAGAGAGGGGAAATACCTAAATGTGAAAAACAGTATTATTACACATAAACAACTGTCACATTAAATACTAAATATATTCACATTAACATCTGAAAAAAGATACGATGCTGTTGTTATTTTTTTTTTTCATTATTGTGAAGATTGTTTTTAGTTAACACAATCAGAGAATAAATAAATGGCATCTGTATTAGAAAAGACACAGTTATGATATGAAGATCACCTACCAAGAAATCAAATGGCTCTAAATGAAATAGTATTCAGACTAACAATAGAGTATACAAAGTGTCTGGAGGCAACATGAGTATGTGGAAGTTATTTATTTAACTCTGCAGTAGCTGGTTATTAATTAACTCTTTTTCGTTTGTTGAAACACAGTCTTGCTCTTTGCTCAGGCTACAGTGCAGTGGCATGATCATAGAATAGATCATTGCGACCTCAAACTCCTGGCCTCAAGTGATCCTCCTGCCTCAGCCTTCTGAGTAGCTGGGATTACAGGTGTACACTACGACGCCTGGCTAATTTTTCTATTTTTAGTAGAGACAGGGGTCTCACTCTTGCTCAGGCTGGTCTCCAACTTCTGAGCTCAAGCGATCCTCCTGCCTTGGCCTTCCAGTGTGCTTGGATGACAGGTGTGAGCCACCAATCCCGGCCAATTCTTATTAATCTTTTAAATCTCAATGATATTAACATCTTTGAAAAGTCTCAGACTAAATGTAATAAGAAATATATAAGCCTTCATAAAGTCAGCAATGACATTTTTACCTGAAAACATACAGGCTTGAATAAATGTAGTGGTCAGGATATTATCTTTCTTAAATCTGTATGTAAATCTCCTGGAACTCTCATTATAACTCCAATGTTATTTTCGTGAGAAGTCAGTGGAAGAAAACTTACAGGTTTGTTTGTTTTAAGATTATCTGTAAGTATATACATACAAAGTTACTCAAAAATTGTCTTGAAATGGATTTTATGGAGTAGAGACTTAATTTGTCATACATTAAGAAATTATATACCATAATTTAAACATTATGCCATTAGCACATAAGGGACAAATAAATCAATGAAACAGTAAAGAGTGCTCGTTAAGACATGAAAAGAAAGATTGCATTAGAAATCTATGGAGCACGAATGTATTTTATAATGAATGATTTAGGACAAACAAATTTCTCTTTGAAAATAAAAAGTTAAATATCTATGTTGTATCAAATACAAAAATAGATTCAACTGCATTAAAAATCTGAAGATAAAAAATTAAAATACTAAAGGCAATGCTTTATTATCTTTGTGTAACTGAGGTTTGTTAAGTAAGATATAGAAATTAGAAAACATAAAGAAAAAGATTAATAGATGTTATTATATAAAATATAAAATTTTAAAACCTTGATGTGGTGAAAAACACTGCAAATAACGTTAAAGAATAAACAACAGATCAAGGGAAAATTGCGATATCTTCTGTCTGTTTATCTGACTATTTCACCATGTCAGTGACATATAAAGAGTTTTTATAGATCAATGAAGTAAAGATGATAACCAAATAGAAAACTGCGCAAAACCTATGAAAAGGCAATTTGGAAGAGTAAATTCAGATGATCAAAACATAAATAAGAATATTCTAAGCTTTGTTAATATGGTTAAAATTTTAATTAAAAAGGAGATATGGTGTTCACTTGTAATGTATTTTATCTATAATCATGTAATAACCAGTAATGCCCCAAGTTGCTGCAGTTATGGGGAAATAAGACTTTTTATGCACTTTTTTTTTATTAAATCATAGCTGTGTACATTAGTGCAATCATGGGGTACAATGTGCGGGCTTCATATACAATCTGAAATACTTTCATCCAACTGTTCGACATAGCCTTCATGGGATTTTCTTGGTTATTGTGTGAAAACGTTGGTATTCTGCATTTAGTAAGTTTCACCTGTACCCACTTTTTATGCACTTTATAAACAATGACAACATTTGGAAGAGAATTTGACAACATTCATCACTGTTTTAAAGTATTTTTATTATTTGATAGAAAAATATCACTGAAGCTTGTCTAATGAACTAGGTTAGTAGGAAGGTACCCAGATGACCCAAGAATCAATGTACTAGTGGACTCCCCTTCCAGTATTGGGCTTCTGCAGGTCAGATCACTGCCTCTTTTACATGAACTTGGGGTCATGTAAAAAATGAAGAGCCCAGCCCCTTGGGTTCATGTAAAAAAAATGCCTTTGTTTGCCTCTCCTTGGGGGGTCTAGAAAGTCCATGGTTTCTAGACTATTTTGCATTAATAAAGTGTTTTTTCCCCTGCTATTACTTCCTTATATATGATTACTCAGAACAAGCCCTCTGCCTTCTACCTCTAAAAATGCCGTTTTTAACATTGAACTTATCCCCTAGACCGTGACATCTTCATTAAAATACAGGGTGGCCAATTTTTGTGTAAAATCCAGTTCATGAGCAATCACTGTGAACTCAAGGTGAATATGTCAACTCCGTGCCTCCGAGTTATTATTAAACCTCTGTTGCAGGGTATGTAACCACTGTATTTCATCCATTCTAAAAGGCAGATGTTTTTCCTCCTTTTAGCATCCCTGAAATCATCCTGTCTTAACATCAATGGCCTATTATAGTTTAGTTCACTGGTGGGATTTTTTTCTTTCTTAGTAGGACCTAAGGTAGTAATACATCTGATAACCAATGGTATTTTAGTTTCAATCAAATTCACTTGTCATACATAGTTTAATGAAGTTTTTCATTTCATAATAAATGTTATTTTGTATGGCCGATGGGAACTACATCAGAGCTCTAACCATTATGCTTAATTGATGTCTTTTCTTTGCCTCTCCTCAAGGCTTTATCACTTCAGTGTTCTAGGAGGTTGTCCTTAGCTTGAAGGTTATTTACTAAAAATAGGTATTTGCAGATTCACAATCTGCTTTGGTATTATTCATGACCCTGATAATGTGACCAAGTTCTAGTTTCTGGATATCATTTTATTTAGCATCATTTTGTTTTGACTTGTTGATTTCTTTTGCTCTCTTTCCCTTACACTTCCAAAGTATTTCCTTACTTTGAAAAGACCATTTGGACTAAGAGTTAGATAAAGTGTTTCTTTAGTGAAGCTAAACCCGGGTGGTGTCACTTGGTTAACACAGACTGAGGCAGGTCACCGCAGTTTCCTCAGCCTCAGAGTGCTCATTTGTAAAAGCCTCATTCCTCTCAGTGTTTTTTAGAAGACAGCTAAGGTAATGCACACGGATGTACTTTCTAAATGCTAAAGCAATGACATTTCTGGAGATTATTAATAGTCTCAGAGGGCACCTTCAATAACAGCTAGTTTTAACTAATTTCCTGGGCAATGATGCAAGGCAGCCCTCCATCCTGAGTTAATCTAGATGAGGTCCTTTATTTCTACTACAGCTCGTTACTGTGTTTTCTCATCCCCGATGGTGCTAGTGTTCAGATAACCTTAACCAAAATGGACTTTCATCAAGGTCAGAGAACAAGCCTATGAGAAAGGAAAGGAAAGGGAAAACACACCTGTCTCGTAAGCCACGTTACTTCATCTTCCCCAGACGACTTCCCAGGCATAGAGGGCTCATTCTGTGCATAATTCTATAGTGACTTTCTGCTTCTGTAATCGTGTAATCAATCTGCAACCAGAGGATCAAGTACAAATTGCCAACCAACGCAGAACTCCGCTCACTGCAATGTTCTGTGAACAATGGAACCGGAAATCTGGGAGAGACTCCGAGTCAATTCCCTCGCCTTAATGAACAATCACATCTGAAGCATCTAAGACAAATTATAATTTAGTCTCTTCTTAAAGACCTCCTGAGGTGATTTTCCACCTTCTCTCAGGAACACATTATAATATTTAGCAAATATCGCTGTCAGTGGATACTTATTTGTATTTCAGCGAAGTTTCTCAGACTGTGAAGTGATGGATTTTGTCGTTGCTGTTTTTGCCTTGGTGAGATGAAGTAACACCACTAATGTACCATTTATTTGAGCTTATCACCGACTTTACTAACACACTCCCACCTGTCTATAAGGTAAAATTTCTTAGCATGCCTGAGAAGGCTCATCCGAGTCTACCACTGGGTATATTTCCATTATCTCGTCCTGACATATCCCTACACACATTTAGTGTTTAGCTCTGCTAAAGTACTTTCTCAACACCCCAAATACCATGTTCTTTAACACATCTTATTTTTGCACCTACTATTCCCTCTACTTGAAAAGTCTTCTCCTTTTACCTTTGCAATGAACTCTTACCTTTATTTCAATATTCAGCTCAACTATCACCCCTTCTGGGAGGACTCCCCTCAGCCTCCTTAGCAGTTGGTCACTTCCCACTCTTTCTAAGCTTTCACTGAGTGAGTGATCATTTAGGACGATAGTGCCTGTTAATTGTTGACATGTTCTGCCTCACCCTTTACTAGACTGTCAAGACTGAAGTCTGAGATGAGTTTTATTCATTTGCCCCTGTGTACACAACTGACACAAAACCGGGGATCAATACATGAGTTGAAAGAATCAATGAATGTCACCATACTCTCCTATTACTCAGAGACCCAGCAGGCTCTCTTTGTGATAGGAAGAATGTGAACACAAAAACACGAAAGATCTGCTAAAGCATCAACCTGCTAAGTTTCTGGGAAGTTATCCTAACTGAAGTTACTGTTATCAGAAATTGTTGAAGGACAATTTTAAGTGTTTATATGTATCTGTGTCTGTATATGTATGTATAAATATGTATATATCTTTTTGAGAGGCAATGTCAGATTCCCATTTGCCATCTCTAATGTAAAAGAACTTATTTACCAAGCCAGAAAGTCAAACATTGATGTTTCATTATCAAAGAGAGATTTTTCCATTAGCTTTTCAGTATCTGTCAGCAGGACATTTTGAAAAAGCATATGGATATTGGCAACCAGTGATGTTTTAGATGCCCACCATTAAAAACACTCGCGCAGTCTATCAATGCTGTTCGAATGATGGCCAGAGATGAAAGACTTAAGATCTGCTTGTTCAAAACGCTCTGACATGATACCATGAGGTTTTCCTGATTTTATTAACAAATTAAAGTATAATTCCCAGTAACCATGTCTTAGGAAAAGCAAAGTAATTCAGAACTGGGAGGGAATCTGGGATTGGTTAAGCATTTCTGCTCTCATTGTTGAAGGAAATTCTTTTTATATTTTATTTTATTTTTTTTTGAAGGAAATTCTGTAAATGACCCTTTGACAATTTTGTTTTCTCAACACAATCTTTTCCTCATTGTATACTGATTGCTACTAATTCTAAATGGTTTGTTAATTTCTTCATATCCTACCTGCTTCCAAAGAGGATTGTGTGTTTCTTAGTTCTGAATCTCCTCTGACGAAGGGGTTAATGAGTACTAAATTCATTAAGATTTATTTATGGTGTTGTCTCGTCGCAGTTAGTGGGGGCAGGAGGAAAAACAAAGGCCTTGTGTAGTTTACAAACTGGAAAATCCACTCTCGGTTCCCACTACAATGGCTGTTGATGACTGGATCAGACACTGTAGGATACCCGCCTCCGAGCCCATACATTAGTATTTGGGACAATGGCAGGAATTTAAAATTTGTGGGAAATAAGGAACTTGAACTTAATAATCTAAAAAAGTCTTATCATGGTTCTTTGAAATAGCTATTTTCCGTCTTTAACAAGGAAAAGAATAATGGTTTCCATGCATCTGTTGGGACTTGAATTAACTATTAAAGGATGAGGTGAGATATAGATTTTTTTTTTTTGAGACAGAGCCTCAAGCTGTCACCCTGGATAGGGTGCTGTGGCATCACAGCTCACAGCAACCTCCAATTCCTGGGCTCAAGCGAGTCTCCTGCCTCTGCCTCCCAAGTAGCTGGGACTACAGGCGCCCGCCACAACGCCCGGCCATTTTTTGGTTGCAGCCGTCATTGTTGTTTGACGGGCCC